>JAEMWC010000471.1:522500-630000 GCA_016490735.1 Pachyseris speciosa
TTTTCATGTCTTTGATGGGCTCCTGAACATACGTCACTGTCTTTTTCAAGTGAGCCTATCATGAGCCCACCAGTCCTATCCAGCGGGGCAGGTAGGCCGCAAAAATATAGGATTTTGAAGTTTTCAAAAAATCATGAAAAATTTGCATTTTGTTCAAATCGAATTTTTTTTTTCACAGAAGTTCAATGGGTGATGTTAAGGTTCATATGAGAAATTGAAATTTTTTTCGTTTTGGGCATTTTAAGTAAGCTATTATACAATGTATGTGGCTGAATGAAATTAGCTTGAGACAATGCTGATCAACAGTCTTCCCGTGCACTGGACACAGCTGGGGTGACTTGAGAGTTCTAGCATGGGCACTCCATGACGATTTCATGCAGTTGTTTTCTCGTTGTGTTGTTAGTCCAAGGTCATTTGAAGGGTTCGGGGCAAGAACGTCCTCCCGGTTTTTGGTCGATTTTCGATGTGCTCAAAAGTAACTGAGATTTGGCATGTGGACTTGACATTCCAGTTAAAAAACATTGCTCTGTAATTTTTTTCGCTGATTTCCTCTTCGTTTTTGAGAAATAACGTATGCAAAAAACCCAAGTCAGCTCATTGGCATGCGTATTAATATCCATGCACGAATTGAATTACCTGAAGAGCACGTGAAATGATTGACAGGTAGAAAGGATTGTTTGAAAGTGTGACGTAGACTATACGTTTGGCGGTTAAAATATCGATTTAAGTTTTATTGAAAGGAAACTTACGTGGCTTTGAGGTGCCGATCGCTAGCTAAATTTAATCAAATCTCTCCAGCCTGGTGGTCGGAAGACGTCATTTAAGTCTGTAGACCCGCAAGTCAGGCACTTCTCAAATAAGCCAGTGGTGTTTCTCTGTCCTTGCCAAATGCGAAGAGATTTAAGTTGACTCCCGGAACAAATCGGCGTTTTGTAGTACAGAGTACTGAGCCAGGTGGGACAGTCTCTTGGAAAACAGTGCAAGGAAAAGTTTCATTGCCGCGCGCGGCAAATATTCAAAACCACAATAGTCGTGATCGGCTGTCTGGTCATGGAAACACACATAGAGATTGACATGCTGGTGGATTTTAACATATAAATCACTTTTGCATCGAGTACCTCGGTTAGTTTGCTTATATGGGGTCTTGTAAACACCAGCAGAAAGTATTTTCACGCGAGATTAACAGCAAAAACCATTTTCACCCGAGATAAACAGTTAAAATTATTTTCATGCAAGTCGTGTGACAGCCCATTATGTGCGATCGAATTCCACAATTCAATATACTGGATATGAAAATTTTCTACGCTTTTAAGCTAAAGAATATCTTCAGAACTAGTTAAGTGTTTTGTCCAAATTCTTGAACTATCGTCATTTACTTTGATTGTAATGCCATTTTCGTTCCATATTTTCCATTTGACGATAAAAATGAATCCATTGACAACGTTTCTCAACGGCCTAAACCACGCCAAACTTACTAATCTGAAAGCCCTGTTTAGAAACGGAACCGACGGAAAATGTACTGTGAATGATATACGAAATGAATCATATATGAACTGCGGAAATGAAATCAAATGAAGAATGATCCTCGCAGTTGTGAACGCAATTTATGCAATTGCGAAAGGAAGCCTGAAAAAATTCACGACTTCAGGACTTCAGGACTTCAGGACTTCAGGAATTCAGGAGTTCCTTTCGCAATTGCATAAATTGCATTCGCAACTGCGAGGATCATTGTTCATTTGATTTCATTTCCGCAGTTCATATATGATTCATTTCGTATATCATTCACACTCATTTCTCTCACGGGATCATATGAACCCACAATTGACCTGCTCCCAACGTCAGTGGCTTCATAGCTCAGTTGGTTAGTGCATCGCACCGGTAATCGCGAGGTCACGGGTTCAAAACCCCGTTGAAGTCCTGAATTTTTTTCAGGCTTCC
Organism: Pachyseris speciosa; assembly: GCA_016490735.1. Classification (NCBI taxonomy): domain Eukaryota; kingdom Metazoa; phylum Cnidaria; class Anthozoa; order Scleractinia; family Pachyseridae; genus Pachyseris; species Pachyseris speciosa. The sequence continues at coordinate 524,439 of JAEMWC010000471.1, forward strand.
TTTCGCAATTGCATAAATTGCGTTCACAACTGCGAGGATCATTCTTCATTTGGAAAATGTACTGTTTGCGAGATACTCAGCTCATCGAAAACGGACCGACTTCTGATGATGCCGATTTCCCACTCTTAGATGAATTTTTCGTAATGTTTCCGAAGTGAAAATTTTTCCACCGCAGCTGAGCGAATTTCATTTCCGGTCCTCGCGAGAACTTTTCAAGGTGACAGCGCCTTCTGTGGTCGCAACGAATTGTCGGCGTCAAATGGCCTCTCGAACGCGAAAAACACCTCTTCAAACATCGATTTTTTTCGCCTAAGTCAAAAAACAACTCTACTTTCCGAATAATTTTCTAGCACGGCAACCTTTGGCAAATGGGCCAAGACTCTCAAGTATGGGCTGCTTTTAAGACGAGAGTTGCTTTCAGACTGTCCCGCGTGGCTCAGTACTCTGTACTGCAAAACGCTGATTTGTTCCGGGAGTCAAGTTAAATCTCTTCGCGTTTGGCAAGCACAGAGAAACACCACTGGCTTCTTTGAGAAGTGTCTGACTTGCAGGTCTCCAGACTTAAATGAAGTCTTTCGACCACCAGGCTGGCGAGTTTCGATTAAATTTAGCTAGCGATCGACACCTCAAAGCCACGTAAGTTTCCTATCAATAAAACTTTAATTAAGGGACTATGTCAGCTGTGGCACATGCGCAGTAGGGACCGGCTGGCACTAATTTGCATAGAGCTCATCACAGTAGTCTCGCTCACCCGGTCGCCTGCCATTGTTTCCAACGGCCGACAAGTTAATACAACGCGGAGAGAAGAATTTACGTGCCTGTTGCTTTTCGAAATCATGGAAATTGACGTTGCTGTTGTTTAAAGCGAATTTAGTGTGGTGAGATTAGCCTGTTCGTTCGCATTGTATGTTGTCTGACGTGAATACTGCTGTCATTTTCTCTTCGGATCGATTGCGGCAAACACTTTCTGAAGTCAGTGATTATTTGTTTTCCTTTGGTTTTTTGGCCGATCCTTGCAACTGTAAGAATACTTGTTCTCGAAAAACTACCTTTAAAACCAATGGTTGCCCCGGTAAAACTGCAAAAAGTGCATTGCACCAATTTATGTACTTGTCGTACGAAGAAAAAGTCATGTCAAAACAAACCGGAAGAAAGCTCTTTAGGGAAAGAACTAACAGACATAGTAAACAACTTGAGAATCGTATCTGTTTTGTCTGGCTGTCTTTCATTGGATGTTACACCCTTCATGGGCGAAGCTCCGTTTGAGAGGAGCGCCCATTTCATTTGAATCAATAGGGTATACATGTGCGTAGAGAGAATCCTATATCATGGTATTTAAAATCATGGTATTTAAAAGATCGCCACAAGGCAGCATAAAGTGAAGCAGACATCAGCCGAATTTAAGCGATACAGAAGTGACATCACAGAAAAAGATTGACCTCATCGAATCGAAGGACCACTTTCCGAGCTTCGGGAGGTAAAATATAGAGCAGTTTTCAATTGAGTGTCGAAAGTAATTATGGTTTTGCTTTGGTTTTGCATTGCTTCGCTCTGTGATTGGCCGGGAAAACTCGCGCCACTTTCTCAACCCATGAGAAGCAAAACCAAAAGCAATCGTGATTGCACGCGCGTATTTTCCCGCGCTTTGCACCGGCTTCATGTAACTGCTTCGTATTCTGATTGGCTCATTGCACTGCTTACTTCTGTTGTGATCGGTCAGAGTAATTGCTTTAATTTTGGTTTTAGGACACTCAATTGAAAAGCGCTCTTAATGCCAACTTAAATTGGGCATACAAACCAAAGCAAATCTGTCCCTGATTTAAAGGTTGACCTTACTTTTTTCGATCTTTAAGGGGAGCTAGCTATTGTTATTACTAGCGATGGCGACATCACCATTGGTGAAAAAGGTAGCAGTGGAGCCAGTGGTGACATTAAGGGCGACAAGCAAACTGAAAAACAACTTCACATGCATGAAGAATACAGGGAGGAAACTTCAGAGGAAACGTCAACAGCCAGGTTTGTGTCGACATCTCGGCTTAAACCAAATTCCATAGAGTTTGCTGAACGTTGAATTTTGAAGTTCCATACACGAAAGAAATAGAGCTAGACGTCAGTGTGGGTTTGGTGCTTGACCTCAAAAAATTGCCTTAGTAATGCTCTCGATCATATTTTCCCGAGAAGGAAAGCTCCGAGGTATTAATTGCTAGTTTTAATAAACCGAACATGACAGTTCCGAGGAGGATTTCAAGTTACCAGTATGTTTAAGTGTTTAACCATGTGATTTAGAGTCATATTTTTGTCTCTAGGAATCTCAGAGCGGGGGACCTTGAAAAGGCTGCTTATGCTGGCCCTCTTCTTCCTACAGTGGTGAGCCATGATTGCGTCATAAAGTGATGTACAGCTTTGATACATTATTACATAAACTCACGTAAATAGCTGAGTTAAAGAAGCGTGGCCAGTGGTTAAAAAGGCCCGCAGAAAGTACTAAAATTGTTCTCTTGTCGGAAGGTCAAGGGGCTGAGTGAATCAGAGAGAGGTGTATTGCGGAAACATCGGATCTACATTTCTGACAACATGAAAGCAGAAAAGCCGGTTCAAGTACTGTTTTCTCAAGGCCTTTTGGATGAAGAAGACAAAGAAAAGATTCTATCTGAACCAACAACTAAATCCAAAGTGTACGAGCTCTTGGATATCCTTCCTACAAAAGGACCGAAGGCATTTTCTTGCTTCTTGCAAGCCCTTCGTACAAGTGGCTTTGAGTTCCTAGCGAGATATCTCCAATCAAAGCTGACAGGTAAGACCAAAACAAAAGAGGTTAACGTTGAGCTTAAATTATTTATTAAGATTTCTGCTCCGGCCAAGCCAATGCTGACAGATTTATTGCTTGCTTGTTGTTAGTAAGAGTGACTCTCTTCTCCAGGGGCCCGTTTCTCTTAAGTCCCGGTGACTTAACGGGCCCGAAACCATATTTTAAAATCAAAATCTCAAGAAAAGTAGGGTATGTTCTGACCTCTAATGAAGTCCATTTGTTTCTTTAGCTGATAACTTTACTGTATAATTTTCAAAACTTTTGAAACTTCCATCTGTAATGGAAAACAAACAGCTTAACGGGCCCAGTAATTTACCCGGAGCTTCGAGAAACGGGTCCCCGTTCATATGAGTTTCACAATTCAGAGGGAGGGAAATTTTGTTATATTAATTTCAGTAGTATTTTAGTTAGAGGAACAACTAATTCGTGTTAAGTTTTTTAAACACTCCGCATTGGCCATTTTCCTGCTAGCAATGTACCGTGAATAAAGTAATTTTAACCCGACTTCCGGGCATTTTCAATTAGCGATATCAAGGGTTTCATTACAAGCCGGCAACCGGCAAAAATCGCCGCCTACTTTGTCAGAATTTACCTCTTACTGCCGCCTACTTTGTCCATCTTTTCACTCAAATTATTAAAAAAATTCATCAGGTTGCCGCTTAAGTATTCATTGAGTTCTCCATATGGTACGCAACTGCGTACACGGAGGTTACGCATGCGCATTTGCTAAAAATGATAAAACTTTAGTTAGCTCAGAATTGGCTATTTCAAAACATTGAAACCCCTGCGATATATTGTTTATATAAAGCGGGAATTACATGTACTCGCGTATATTTTTTACGTATACATGTGGGACACTGTGTTCCGATTTCGCGTGGGAGTAACAGTATTTCGCTGGGTTACCCAGCTGTAACACAATTATAGCAGGCCTAGTAGTGCTAGTTGGGCCAAACCGACGCGGGTGCTGTTATGGCAGCCCTTGTGTTTTTTTCCGAGCTATAGTGAGCACGGTAAAGATAAACACAGCAGAAATACATTGGTATAATTGGTGTTGGTTGGTTCCTACCTTGGAGTATTGCGTCCGAGCAGATTAGATGTCTAGAAATAAGCTGTAACGGCTGCGGATCGATTTGCTCTTCCTTGTCAGATGAGTCACTTGTTCTGTTGCCTAGTATCTCTTTCCGTCACGGTTGAGCCAGGGAGGGATGTTCCTGTCACAATTTCTTACACAGTTGTACCTTTAAAGCTATGTTTGGCGTCTATCTTAACAGTATTCGACTTCTAATCTACACTACCTCTCTATTTAATAAAAGGTGACCTGCCAGCGAGCAAGGTCATAACCAGTGACGGTGGAGTAGTGGTTGCTGATGATTTCGAACTAGTGTTTCCTCCTGGAGCTGTTGACAATCCCATATCTGTAGATATTGCATTAGAGGATCCAGCCAAGTACTATGGTTTATTAGTTCAAAAGGATCTTGAAAATGACGTCATGTTCGCTTCGCCCCTCATTAGACTTCAACCGAAAGGCCAAGCTTTTAATAAACATTTGATGCTAGCAACCAAGCTCAAAATCAAGAAGTTTTCCATTGAAGACATCGTCATTTTACATGGCACAGAGAACAGGGATGGGAAGGTGACCTGGCATGACGTCACTCATGATTCAAAGATTGATGACACAAATGCAGAGGTGATCATTGAGCTAGAACATTTTTCACTCATTGCCATATTGCTGAAATTGTCCTGGATCCTAACGAAAGACATTTTGTCTCGGCTTAACTTGCTGACATTTAGCTACATGTACACAATGTTAGTGTTGCTGAACAAGCATTCAGAACTTGCTCTACTTTTTGTGAACCAAGAAGTTTATAACAAACAGTTCTACAAAGAACATGAGGCATCTGCTTTGGTTCAGCTAAAAGCTGAAGGATTTGAAGAACTGCCGGTAATTTCCATTGATGGTCAAGGGGAAAAGTGCGTTCACAACAGTGAGAGGCTTCATGTGTCTCTCTGTCTCGGGGAAGACTACAATTTTGCTGACAGTCAACAATTAACAATCGAATTTGTTGTACGTTCCCATGTTTGGTGGAATGCAGGAGAGGTCATCAAAATTCCCCTGGAATGGACTAAGGATGAAAGAATCCTGTGCGGGACGATCAGTGTGCAAGGAGAGTATGGCCACACTAGCGTACGATATTTCAACGAAAAAGGTAAAATCAGTTACTGTAGCTGTTGTGTTGACTCCCTGTGAAATGGGTGTTGACGGGGCCCGTCAAAACCCACTTGAAAACGCAACTTCTGTTTGCCGGTTTGGCCTTACGTCTACACTAAAACGGCGTTTCCGTAAATGGAGACGCTCTGCAGCGTGCAGAAATTGAAATGTGTGTATATTATGAAAACACTTTTTTCACACCAACTAATTTGCGTGTCTGGGATCGAAGCAGCGTTGGTGTGGACGGTGAAAACGATATGGAAACGATACCGTGGACAGGATAAACCATCCATTTTCGAGACGGAAGCGCCGTTTTCAATTTATCCGGCTTGTTGTGGACGGGGCCATTATTAGTTGGTATTGTATCCCTGACGATGGATCTTAATCTCAGTGTCGTTTCGTATTTAAATGAGCTGGTTCTCAGTGCAATTACATGACCCAGCACAGGTTCATATGAATCGGTAAATCCGCTAACATTGCAATTGCGGATAAAAATGTGGGGTACTGGTGCCAATACCGGTTCTGTCTTCTAGCTTTCAGTTTTATGGGTGCTTAAGAGAATAGTCACAACATGATTTAAAAAATAGGTAGCCTAGGGGCTACATGTGTGTGATACCACAATACTATATATATAAAAAACAACAACAACAACTGATCGAGTAGCTAGATCACTGGTTATAATGAATAAATAAGACTGAAAAGTCCATTCAAATGTATACAATGTACACATAATATGCTTTAGGGTAGTGACAGCAAGTGAAAATCAACGTCTTTTGGGGTCATTAATTTGAACCGTTGAGTGGAAAAAATCAGTAGAATCACTTCACCACGAGCAAATCTAAACTTTCGTTGAAACTAGCACAATTCAATCAAATATTTGCTCGGATACAGCGAACATGAACATGAAACACAGTCTCACTTGTCGCTTTTTTAACTTCCGCCGGTTCATTTATATTAAAAAATTACAGACCGCATACAGTAATTGCGAACAGTTACCACAACCAGTTGCCATTTCAACCCGAGAATACTTGTTTTGAATTTCGCTCATGTTGCCTTGCTGTTTGTTTTTGTTACCAAATACATGTACTTTTAGAATTTTATCACAAAGCTCGGACAAACATGGTATGCAAATTGCTGTTCGGCTTTCAACTGCATGGTCCTGCATGGCAATATGAAATAAGTTCAAAAACTACTTTCTTGCTCACCTTGGAATAAGCTGTTAATGTTAACATTGTAGCAAAAAGATAAAACAAATTTTTCTTCCTAGCTGGCAAAGAAATTTCGAAACGTTGCTCTGAAATCCGTCGATTGTGTGATCACATTTCGCCGAATGAAATAGGATAACTCTGGTTGCCTAGCATGTGACATAAATCTTCCAAAGATAAAATATTTTCTATCGTTTTCTGTGAACTTTTAATCAAGGCCTCTGTTGAAGTACTCAACAAGAATTGTATTTGACCGTCAATGAAAAAAAATTTCAGTATATTCTGTGAAACTCTTTCATCAGAAGCAGCGAAAAGTATCGTGAAAATCTTTCTTATCTCTCTTTAGATCTGGCGTTGACAGTCGAAGTCGCTATATGTTACCATAGCAACAGTATGACCTACTAAAAACACCCTTAATTTTAGCTTTAAGTATTTATATTTCAAAAACGGCACAGTGAAATTTTTTATTGTTATCGGAATTCGATAAGCAGGATAAGACGCAACTTTGGCAAGTTTAAAAAAAATCTGTACATGGGTTTCAGAGCCACCTTAAATTTTCGAAAAGTTAAGGTGGCTCTGAAACCCATGTACAGAATTTTTTAAACTTTGCTAAAAGTTGCGTCTTATCCTGCTTATTAAATTTCGATAACAATAAAAAATTTCACGTGTCGTTTTTGAAATATAAGTACTTAAAGCTAAAATTAAGGGTGTTTTTAGAAGGTCATGCTGTTGCTATGGTAACATATAGCGGACCCTTTCTTGCAAGAGATAATGCAGGTATGGTCGGAAATCAGCTATGTGGGTAGCATTTCTTCCAACAAGCACCTTCTTTCACAGAGCCTTTAGCTTAACTCTCTTATTCGTGTCGGGAATAAACCAATATATTACAAAACTTGGTACTTTCAGGGAATACTCAAAGTTAATGATCTAATGGAAAATGGAACCAGGTTTTGTCTTTTACAGAATTTAAACGCCGTTACAATATCAAGCCAAGTTTTCTCTCTTTCTATGGCCTAATATCAGCGATTAAGCTATTGCGCAAAACTGTTCAAGAATATTTCCGTCATGACAATGATGTTGATAGCAGTGGCGTTTTTTTGCAAAACTTTCTGAAGGCAAATAAACCAAACAGATTTATTTATAAAACGCTTGTAGAAAGAATCAAAGTACAACTGTGAAGAAGTCGTGGATATGTGACCTTATTTGCGATAAGGGGGATTAAGCCAAGGTGACTCGAGAAAACGGCTTTTTAACTAGTTTAAACGGGTGAAAACTCTTTCTCGAAAGTGTTTAAACAACGTTTTAATGCGTTCCGAAACGTCCAGCTCTTTTGAGCGTCAATTTTATTGTTCATGAGCTTAACACAATTTAACCTCGGGGTTCATATTTACATATTCGCGTTTGAATGAATTATCGAGGCAGGGAGATATCGTGGCAGTTAAAAAAAATGTGCTCCTTTTGAAAGGTTTCTGTCTTGTCCGTACGGGTCGGATAAATCAGGCGAAAGGACGATTTCGCCAAAACGAAGCCAGCCAACACTCTGCAGTATTTCGAGGAAATTGTTACACAAAGCTGTCGAACGAACGTGAACGCAACCGAATTGAAATTTGACATATGCAAATTATGCTTTTTACTGCCGGTCGGAAATGCAACATTTGCCGTCGTTTTCACAAACAACCATCGACGCCATGCTTTTGGATATAAAAATAATCAAGTTTCGTTCAAAACTTTTACTGAAAAAAGTGGCGCGTTTAGTTAAAAAGAAGAATATTTCTCAAAGCAAACTTGTGTTTACATTGTGGCTAGACGCGATGGCGCCACCTAAAAATAATTTAATTTTAGATTGTATTGTTTTCGTTAGAATATTATTTCCAACGCTGAAAATGGCTTCGCGAATGCAGCTATATTGGTGTCAAAAGTTTTCGCCGTCAATTCCTGTACACACTTAGAAAATATCTTGGGTTGAACGGCTCATATATTTTTTCTACAGATCGTGAATTGGATGAACGAAGGAGAAGCTGCGCTTGTGACGGAATATTGATTATAATTTCTTTCGTCGTTCGGCTGTTTGATCGGACGTTCCTTTTGCTGTCTACTTCTTTCGATCCGAGCTGAAATAAAGTTACTTTACTTTACTTTTTTCATTCCGTTCATCGGTTCGACTGTTGCTCCTTTGACATTACTTTGGAAAGCCGATAGAGGTATTCCGGCAATACTTCGGAAAATCGATATCTATTGGTATGCCGTTGACATATCGATTTGTTTACATCTGAGTGAGTGACAAATTTGCATAATCTGCCCCCTCACAATACTCGTTCCTACGCTTTCGCGTATCCACGACTAAAAAGGAAGAATCCCATAAACAGCCAGAAGAAATGGTGCGCTGACTGCTCGATTGAAGAGAACAATTCGATTGATTGGGCAGCTGTTTATCAGTCACCTTTTCAGTGTACTAAAATAACTAAACTACGCACTTTTCAATTTAAGCTGCTGCACAGGAGATTGGCGACCAATGACTTTCTTCAGCGAATCAACTTGTCAAACACTAATCTGTGTATTTTTTGCCAATGCGAATTTGAGACATTGATTCACCTTTTCTGGAGCTGCTCCATCATATCCCGTTTTTGGCAGAGTTTTAAGGAATGGTTGCTGAAATTTGAAACCCCGCAATGCTCACCCGAATTAACGCCATCCTTGGTAATAGGTTTGAAGTCTCACCTATTTAATCATAAACATTATCCGTTTTTATTTTTGATAGCAAGAATGTACATCAGGAGTTGCAAAACACGCTTCTCTCTCCCAAGGATAAAAGACTTCCCCCTTTTCCTCTCACATTATAACCTCTAAACGAAACTCTTTGTCTTATTGCTTGGTGCGGGCTGGAACCGTGGGCGTGGTATTTGAAGATCGTATGCTTGAGTGGATGTGTGTGTGTGCGTACGAGTGTGTCAAGTGTGCTCGTGTAAGTTTTTAAAGTATATATGTTATTTCTTGATTTATGTATTTATTTTTGTAAATTGATGTATGTAATAATTAAAAACAATTCTGTCTCAAAAAAAAAAACATATAGCGTCACGAAAATGATAACAACGTGCTCACCAATGACTGGACATAGTTTTGATACCATGATTGTAGCATGAACGGATAAAGAGTGGTAATAATGACCCATCAAAATCTACGTCTTGGAAAGTGCTGAAAACTGTTTTGAGCCACCTTAATTGGTACTACCAAGCATGCAAAAACGTATGATTATCCACTGAGAATTATGGAGGCCCGTTCTGGTCAAAATTCTAGTCATAAAATTGCTTCGCAAGTCAGTTTTTTCAGTCACTGTTGTACCTTTTAGTGGCCTCTTGTGAATTGTTATCGGTAGGTTAAAACGGCTTTTTCGTTGAAGTTCTAATTAATTTTGGCAGCATTGATTCTATATATCTAAAAAGTTGGTTGATGTTTTTGTAGGTTCTACGAATGAATTTTTTTTACTCGTACTAAGAATTATTTTTGACTGATACTGCGAATTATTTTTGACTAGTACCGCGAATTATTTTTTACTAGTACTGTGAATTACTTTTTACTAGTACTGTGAATTATTTTTTCGAGGTATGGTGAATTAATTTTTTGGCCTACAATACATTGCGGGCTTGTGATTGAGGGGGACTGGCTCGAGTGTTCGACTTCTTGGTGGTCATTTGGAAAATCGTGCGAGAGTGCTTTCCATGAGAATGGCAAGGTGAAACATTGTCAAAATATGAAAGGATTTGTTAGTCTGTACGCAAGTGATAAGGTTTTCTGGACCAAGGATTTAATGGAGGAGACTACACAGCGGCTGCAAGACTAGTATGTACACAGCTCCCGATCTATAAACCCTTTTTGAGCATGAAATGTCTGCCCAAATGAACAATCCCCTTCCTGAGCGTTTGCGTCGCCTGAAGAGCAATGTGCAATCTCTTCAACGACTTCTTGTTTCTTGTGAAACTACTGCATCAAGTACGTCAGAGAATTCTGCTTCATTTTATCCTCAAACAAGTCAAAGACTGGAGGGTCAAGGACCTGGAAAACCGGCCCAGTTGCTTCACATAAGTGTATCTACACTTCAAGGGAGACGAAGGGAGTTTGGAATAAGTGATGATTTTGAACAATATTCAGACATATTTGATCGCGAGTTAGACCAACTCTACAGAGAAATAACTGCAGCTGATACAAATGTCAACAATGGTGGATTTCTCACACCAATTATTGGTAGAAGAAAATTTATTGGATCCTTGAGAAGTAAAAGGTTGCCACTTCAATGCTGGAGGGTGAGGAGCTGTTTATGACAGTTACATCTTGTAGGCATTGCTATAAAGTTGCGATTGGTAATTTATTGTTGAAAGTACAATGTTCCAACACCAAATGTACTGAAATGTACTGTGGCACTTTGATTCGGCCCACAAGCTAATCCGATGGAAACTCATAGTTCATGTTTGTTTTGATGGATTTTCATGTTTGATTACCCATTGCAGATGCTGTGACAATAAAAGAGCAAGACTGTGTGGCGACTTTTTGAGGAGAGCACCAAAACCTATCATTTGCCAGCAAGGGCAAGATGTGATTATGGAATGGAGAATGTCCTTGTTGCTCAGTTCATGTTGGAGAGAAGAGGGTATTATCACTGAATCTTCTGCTCACAATTGTTGGGTAGAAAGAGGATGTTTATGCAGGCATTCTGTCTTTTTATGCAAAGTTATTTGATGAAATAAAAAAAGATGGCTATGTTTTGTCTACATTACATATACTTACCTAAAATCAGTAAGTGTCTTGGCGAATTTGTAGATCAAATGAATCAAAGGCCAGTGTCAACAGAGCACAGTAAATCCCCACTACAACTGTGGACAAGTGGTTTGCTACAGAACATAAATTCTCAACACACTGCACTTACTGTAGATGAAATGGAACAGTATGGTGTGGACCCTGATAAATCAGCCACAGTGAGTGATGAAGGTTACCAGGTACAATTTACTGCTCTACCAACCTTTGTGCTCACAGTAGAGCAAAGGATGTAACTGCCAGATCCCTTTCAAAATGACCATAATCAAGGTCAGAACAACTACCTTCGGAGCGTTGAGCACGTCTTTATTCCTTTTGAATGAGGAAGAAAGTGAAGAATAGAAGTCAATGGAATACCCAATGGACCTGCTTGCAATATTTAAATCTAGGATTTCTCTGTGTCAAATATTGATTGCATTTTAAGACTCATTTTGTTTCTGTTTCATGGAGAAAGGATTTGAGCTTAATTTTGACAATTCAACTTAGATTTGGACTAGACCTTAGAGGCTGAGAAGTGCATTGCCTAAGATTTCAATCTCATGGTGCACTGAGTCAGGCTTTTTCAATCAGGCCATCACAAAATGGTCATTTCACAAAACTATATTCCATGATAACAGAGGCAGAAGACAGACGTATAAAAGAGTCAACCATCAAAACACCTACATGTACTTTTGGAAGATTAAAAAATAATGTTGTTGGCCACTACCCCACCCCCCTCCCTGCCAAAAAAGGAAAAAAAAACTCTGCTTTTGTAACCAGTTTACATTCAGTGGTCCATGTTTTGTCGTGAGAAGTCTGTAGTCCTTCATTCAGAGTCCACTCCATGTTTTCTACTGGCTTTTTCATCCACAGTAAGAGTGGCAATGACCAGGGGTTAAACGGTTGCGCCTTTTATCTTCTTTTTTCCTTACAAAAAAGCTCAGAACAATGACCTGAAGTGGTGAACACTGCAAGAATACAATAATTGTAACAATGCGGGAATCAATTGTGCAGATCATGAGCCACAACACGCAAGTCCAAGTTCTGTAGCCCAATTCCTGTATTAAGAAAAACCATACTTTGAATTTCCCTGAAAAAAAAAAAGGAGAAAAATGATAGTTGAATTGACAACAAACGCTTTTATTAATAAAATGTAATGAAAAACTACAATAACAAATGCCAGTTAAGTAAATTTGTGTTACACTTTCTCATAGCTGTGAAAATAATGGTACTGAGGCATCGGTAAGGCCGGGGAAACATTATTTAGAGCAAGAGTGGATCTCACTTGAGGACCCACAAAAAACGAACCAAATCACTCAACCCAACAAGTTACAGAAGTTACCCTCCAATGCCAGTCTTTGACTTGTTTGAGGATAAAATGAAACAGAATTCTCTGAATTTGATGCAGCAGTTTCACAAGAAGCAAGAAGTCTTTGAAGAGATCGGCATATAGCTCTTCAAACGACGCAAATGCTCAGGAAGGAGATTGTTCATTTGGGCAGACATTTCATGCTCAATAAGGGTTTAAATAGTTGTGTACGAGTCTTCCAGCCACTGTGTAGTCTAGATCTCCTCCAGAAAACTTCATCACTTGCACACAGGCTAACAACTCCTTTCATATTTTGGGAGTAACTGCAGAATACCCTGCCACTCGAAATTGTACCTGTAAAAATTATGGCTACGTGGCTACCGGAGCTACAGAGCTACATGGCTACATGGCTAGGGAGCTACGTTGTACAGAGCTACTTGGCTACGGAGCTACGGAGCTACAAAGCTACAAGGCTACGTGGCTACAGAGCTACGGAGCTACGTGGCTACAGAGCTACAAGGCTACGTGGCTACGGAGCTACGTGGCTACAGAGCTACAAGGCTAGTGGCTACGGAGCTACGTGGTTAGGGAGCTACGTTGGTACAAGGTAAAGTTGCTACGCATTGCTGGATTTCGCAGGTGACAAGAATGAGATATATTCATGTGTAGCAAGCATGTTTCAGCTAATGGATTAAAGAACGAGGTACATTTATGTGTAGCGCTCTGGTTTCAGCTCATGGATGTTTCGGCTTATGGTAAAGAACGAGTTAGGTCGCCAGGCCACTAAGCTGCGTAGCCGTGTAGTTCCGTAGCCGCGTAGCCACAGATTGTAGATGTGTTTTGGAGTGGCAGGGTATTCTGCAGTTAAGCCATATATTTGTACGAAAAGGTGAAAACCTCTTTCGTTTCTTTCTCTGACAATGTTTCGCCTTGGCATTATCTTGGAAAGCACTCCTCCGGTCGGACAACTTTCAAAATGGCCACCAAGGAAGACGAACATTCGAGCCAGTCCCCCTCAATCACAGGACCGCAATGAATTGTAGGCCAAAAAATAAATTCAGCATACCGCGAAAAATAATTCTCAGCACCGTTGAAAAAATAATTCGCAGTACTAGTAAAAAATAATTCGCAGTATCAGTCAAAAATAATTCTTAGCGCAAGTGAAAAATTCATTCGTAAAACCTACAAAATAAAAAAACCACTCCTTTTTACCAAAAAAGTAATACGTGCTGCTAAAAATATATAATTTGGAATACATCAAGAAAATCCGTTTTGTACTACCAATAAAAATACACAACAGACCGCTAAAAGGTACAACAGTAACAGAAAAAACTGACTTGTGAACCAATTTTATTACCAGAATTTTGACCAGAACGGGCCTCCATAGAGAATATCCGGTGAGTAATTCGATCAGGTAGTGTCAGTAAACTTAGGGTTGCCCTCAGAGAAACTCAACAATGAGCCCAGTAGCTAGTCAAGTCATAGCCCCAACTTTAACAACTATTGAATCTTATGCAACACTTCCCTACGTGATTTCTTGAGGGATAACGGTTTTGCTCAGGCTCAAACTAATGATGTATTTGCATAAACATGGGTGCAGTGTATTGATGGCCCTAAACAACCACGGCTTGAAATTAGTCACTTAACAAAAGGAATCCTTTATCTGAATTATTTACAGACCTATGTGGTTACGTAAGAAAAATACTGGCTGTAGAAGGGGCCATTTTCAATCTGATGCCTTTTGTTCCTGACGAGATAAAGAGTCGAGTCTTGAAGTCTTGGAAAGGAGAGGACGAACAACTTGAAATGCTTTTTGCCTTGCTTTGTTTACTGACGGATTGGAAGAAACAAGTATCATTGGCGTTACTATGAGGCGAAAGAAGTATTTCTATCAGTTATATGTACTTTGCCGTACATGAAACAGAGCCAATTTGATAAAATACTCTTGTCCACGTGTTTGATTGCTTAAAGAATTTAACGTGTTTAATTTCCCTAACATGTTCCATAGGGTTTTGGTTTTACTTTCCATGATGTAATAAAGTAGAAGAATCTCTCAAGGAATTCTGTTGATTCAACAAAAATCCACTGAAATATTATCCGGCTGACAACATGTCACTTCAGATGTGCCAGCGATTTGGGCATCTTCGGCTCAGTCACAATGACATTAGGCTAGGATCGCGGGCGCACCGAGACACCCACGGCTGGAGACTGAGCCTACAATGGCATCGTTTTGGGTCACAAATTGAAAAAAATCGATTTTTTTTCTGCTTTTGTGTATGGCTAAAATGGATTAAAAAAATTGATATTTAACGATGATTTAGAGTGGGTACAAGGCCAACAAAACCATTTATCAGGAGGTTTCGGAATTGTTTGCAATTTTTCCAAAGGGCGGCTGGGGTAAGCCAGGGACCGCGCAGACCATTTTAATGTGGTAGGGCTAAAACATCTGGCCAAGTTCAAGTGGTAAAATTCATACATTATTCATGTCATGTCGAGCCCGAAAAAATCATCCCAAGAAAAGAAGTGGTCGGGGTATAGCCTTACCAACCCCTTTCCCTCTGCGGTCCCTGTAAGCCTATGGTCAATTTTATTTAATTCTGCCGTCAGGATCACCAAGCTACAGAGTATCACAAAGAGGACAAATGCACATCAGGAACGTGAGAGAACTCGCAACCAAAATATCGGGCTTTCAATGCACGAATGGTGATTTGACGAAGTATTCCGCTCGCAGAATTCAAACTCTCGTTAAAACGGTCTTACGGGACTGTTGCATCGAGGTAGAAAACTCTGCTGAAGGGATAGAAAGAGCAGCCGCATCCACAAACCATTTTGACTGCCTCAAGATTCGCCGACGAATACCCGAATATATTGCATGGAAATATCATCCCATCTGCTCGACATGGTCTGACGAATGCATTATTAAAACTTTTCCAACCATCGTTCCTCACCTCATTCAACAGATCAAGGAAATCTTTGTGGACGAGATTTCACGAGGGCAAAATGGCTTGAGAGGACTAGATGAAAAGAAACTCCAGCGGGCTTTGTCCAATATTCCGAACGCTAGCGAAACCATCAGTTTCCGAGATCTTCTAGATGACGTGTGTGAAATTCTCCACCAGTTGTGTATGAAAAATCGTCACGTAGATCCCACCGCAGAAGTTGAAACCTGGGCCGAGCATCTCGCCATTCTTTCCATGCTGAACTATTTAAAGCGGTTTTTCCAACACTGCAAATAACACCTAAGATTGCACAAGAGATTATTGCAGTTTTCAGGACGCCTGAGGACCATCAATTCCAACCGTATTAACTTCGACGAACCCCTGATGCGTGATTTTTCAGACATTTCGCAGAGTTTGATTGTTTTTGCAAAGTTTGATCCGTCGACATTGGTAAGATTTGAACTGACTGGATCCAAAAAATCTCTGGTGAGTTGCCACAGGGAGTGTGTCTCGTACGACGACCACCATAACAAGCTTCGAATTTGCACAGTGTTCGTTTCACGCGGCATATTGATTCCATCAAGACTTCAAACAAGAACCGCCGACCTCAAAGGTTTTGTGTGAATTACCAAATTAAGTTCGACACCATTAGGTTCGACGTCTGAATCAACTGTCGAACTTAAATAATTTGGGTCGACCCAAATAGGTATTAGGTTCTGCACATGTAAAGTTCGACGTATGAACCGGGCCTAAAAGACTCCACAGGAAAGAGAGCCCCCACCTACCAAGCCAGCTCGTCACATACCAGTCCGACCCAGGTAGCCGAACAGCCAAAACCATCAGTACATCTAAGGAAGTGACTGGCTGCCATCTTGACCAACCCAACAAGGCCAAGCAGTACGGAGACCCCACAGAGCCCTCACCCTCAAAACCCATAAGGCGATTGGCCCAACCTGAGGAACTCACAAAAGAAAACATACTACAACAGTATCCTTAGAATTTCGAAGGCCTTGGCTGCTTGGGTAAAAGCCGACGTCTCACCGGTACAAATGTACATCACCAGTACAAATGTACATCGAGTTCCCGTAACCAAACGCATCAAAGAAAACGAAGCCCTTAACTGATACGCTGCGGCCGGTATCATAAAGAAAGTAGAGGAACCCACTTCGTGGTGCTTCAATGAGGCCATTAATGAGACACCAAAGAAAACAAGGATCTGCATTTACCCTGGTCAAACAATCAATAAGGGTATTCTGAGACCAGTATAACAAATGCTAACACAGTCTGAACAACTTCGCAAACTCTGCCATGCCAAATGCTTCTCACTAGTAGATATCAGATCCCTCGATGAAGCATCGTCACTCATGACGACAATGCACACGTCCTACTGGAGATACCGATGGCAACGCCTCCCATTTGGTATCTCAAGCGCCCCGGAGGAATTTCAGAATCCCCTAATGTCAGATCTAGATAGCCTTAACGGAGTACTGTACATCGCAGATGACATGCTTATCTTTGGAGAGGGAACAAGCTACCAAGGGGCCGAGAAAGACAATACCCGCCGTTTTGTTGCCCTTATGGAGCGCTGCTCAGAGACAAACATAAAACTAAACCAGGGCAAACTACAGTTCAAACTAAAACAAGTATATTTCATGGGCAACAGACAGGACAGCAGCAATCACGGCAATGGCCCGACCCCGAAACAAAGCAGGCGTACAGAGATTCGTGGGAGTGGTCAACTACCTCTCACGCTATTTCCCCAACCTCATCACAATTATCCGGCCTCTCGCCCAACTCACCCAATCAGATACTCCTTTTATGTGGGCACAAGCACAAGACTACGCATTCAAGAAAGCCAAACGCCACATTTCCACCGCATCAGTGCTCCAGTACTATGACCTTAACAAACCATGCAAATGACCTTAACAAACCATGCAAATGAAGAACGCGTGGGCGGTGCCCTTCTGCAGCAGAATAGTGAAGGACGCCTCCAACCTGTAGTGTACACAACAAACAGCCTCCACGCCACAGAACAACGATACTCCCAAATCGAAAAAGAGTGCCGAGCCATCTGCAACGCATTTGGAAAATTCGACCACTGGCTGTATGGAAAATCAGAGATAGCAGTCACACCGACCACCAGCCACTTCAGACCATCTGCAAAAAGCCCCTGCACAAGGCATCAGCACGGCTACAGAAAATGCTAATAAGACTGCAAAGATACCGCTTCACCATCAAATACAAGAAAGGAACCTCACTCCACCTGGCAAGACACCCTTTCGAGAGCCGCACTTCCCACCCCAGTACATGCCAGAGTCACGGGTTTCGAAGTCTTAAGGACCGCACTCACAGAGGAATCAGACACCCGCAACCCACGCCTCACAGAAACCACCAAATCTCGCCTACTCGACGAGACCAAAAAGGATGAGCACCTCTCCATATTAATGACCACAATCGTTCAAGGCTGGCCGGACGACAGAAAACAGGTACCACAACCACTACGGCCGTACTGGACCTAACGGGACGAGCTAACAATCGACAATGGCCTATGATACCGCAATCCATGCAAACTGAGATGCTGCTCAAAATCCAATCAAACCACTTTGGTCCTGAGTCAAATATACGCATGGCACGGGAAGTATTGTTCTGGCCTGGCAACAACTGCAGCACCTGCGCACAGTATCGATCGAAGTCAACAAAAGAACCTATGCGATCGCTCCCGATCCCAACACTACCATGGCAGATCATAAGCCAAGACATCTTCATGCATAGACAGAAAGCCTACCTTGTAACAGTATGCCATTTTTCTGACTGGATTGAAGTGGATGAACCTGACGACACTTTAGCAGCAACAGTTATCAACAAAACCAAGGCTCACTTTGCCAGGTTCGGCATCCCCCGTATCTGCCACACGGACAACGGTCCGCAATTCGCTAGCAAGGATTACATGGACTTTGCCTCTCAGTATGGGTTCACACATACCACCTCAAGCCCATACCATTGCCAAGGCAATGGCCGAGCGGAGGCGGCAGTGAAAGTATCGGAGTCCATGCTAAAGAAATCAGATGACTTCCAAATAGCCTTTCTCAACTATAGAAACACACCACCAAAAGGCCACACTTACTCCCCTGCCCAACGCATGGTGAGCCGCCGGACACGAACAACACTCCCAACAGCTGACCACCTTCTAGAGCCAACGTCAATCAAACGTGACCCTGTATCAGCAGAGATCAAGGCCAAACGCAACGCCACTAAAGCCTACTACGACAAGACGGCAGGTCCAGAGCATAATGCAATCAACATTGGCGAATTTGTGTATGTACGTCCGCCTTCTAGCAAACCGGGCATCCAATGGGCGTATGGCCGTGTAACTGACCAACGCCATTCAAGGTCATACACCATAAAAACGCCAAGCAGTACCATTCGAAGAAATCGGATACACATCAGGCGTGCAGCACTTCCTCCTCCAACACCACGCTACACTCCACCTACACTCCTGCCTACACCAGGACACAACGTTGCGCATTACTACAACCCCCAAGGATCAGCCCTGAACAAGCCCACTGATCAACCTACACCGCAGCCACTTCGCTCGGCAGACACAAGTAACAGTGGATCGGATTTCAACACTTCCTCCCTACCACAACCACAAGAAGCAAGCACACCTGACATGGACCAAAACGAGCCGTCTACTAACACACCCGCTGCCACAAATCAGGAGCAGACCAGGGATCACTAACCCGAAGTGAGAACACGCACAAGACTCATCAAACCGCCAACTAGGTTCAAAGACTATGAACTCAAGTTATGCTCGCCATTAACATTTGGGCTGCATAAAAACACAGTTACCTTTTATGATAACAGTCACAACAGACTCTCGAATAAGTGCAAAGACAACCTGTGCCCCACTACCACTATCCATTGTTTTCTTATCAAATAGTGGGGATGTTGGCCCATCACTTGTACTTAGGCCCTCTCTGAGGGAGATTACATCCGGGCTACCCAGAGCCCGCAGTTGTTGTACTGGTTGTAGCAAAACCCTCTAAGTCGACTAGGGAATAAAGGCTGTGTTCGCTGAGTTATCAGTACTGCATGTGTCGTCTGCGCCGGCTAACAACACAAAATGGCGGATCATGAAAATTTACAAAATTTCGAGGCTTTTTGTTGCAAAACCGTTGAAGATCCCAAAAATTTGAAACGGTAGAAAATTGAAACCATCCTTCGTGGTCTCTCAAGAGATTTTCTGGCGAGATTCGTGGCGTGCCACAGTATCATAATTTCTTTATTTGAAAAGCAAATCAATTGTTTCTTCAATTCAAGTTGGAATTTCGTGAAAAAGGAGCAACTTTGCGATTACCTGACGAAAAATACCGTTAACTGATTTAAATTAATTTTTCCCAAATAATGGAATAATTATTAAACAAATAAACACCAATATCAAATGTGTGATACTAGTGCCTACCAATATAAACATAGGCACGTGAAGCGTGCGTGAGCTATTTTGTAACGGCTTATCACTGACACTACTAGCTGTCATTCGTAATGTACTAGGTAAGGCACCGAAAAAAGATCCATAAGTATAACAATTGGTGCAGTTTAGAGTAGAAGCAAAATCGTTCTTCATTGATTATGGCTGAACTCGGCGATAAACAAACACTGCTAAATCCTGAAGATCGCCTCCTTGAAATCCTTTGACACTTAATAAATAAAACTTTTAGGCTTATAGGAGGAAAAATGCTCAGGCTTCGCAAGGTTTCTGTTTTCCAATGTTTGTTTTTTCTTTTTTTTTTTTTTCACATTTAATTGAAAACACCGGGGCTCTGACATCCTTGAAGGAATGCAAAAAAATTCTTGTTTTCATTTGACATTGTGTCACCTTTCTTGTTTGTCACGCGTGGCGGGATTGAAGATTCTCATATGAAAGGGGCGGAGATGCCCGTCGGAGATTTTTAACCCTAACTGATTGAGACCAATATGCGAAATTTACACCCCGAAGCGAGACGACGAGCATCACGGCCGTCCCTTTCATAGGCGATTCCCCACCTCCCCCCCTCCCGACATCTTCATTGTTTATAATCTGTTTGACTACCGATATTCAGTGAAGAGCACATATTAAAGAAAATTCTGGTGATTATCTTGAATTCGACACAGCTTGCAGGCGACGAAATGTGCTAAAACCTTTTTAAGTTGTTCAAACAACAATTCTATTAGACGCAAGGATATAAATATAATTGTGGTGTAGAAAATACCTTCTCAATAGCTCCTTCGTATTGTCGTAACAAGCAGGTTGGCGTATAAACCTTTCGCTGACTTGGAATTAACTGAAGTAACAAAATGACTTTCCCCCTTATGATCATTCGCCGAGGAGCCCCTTCAACACAGGTTTTACAGGTTTTTTTCAACACAGGTTTTACAGGTTCACAGAAGCACAGTAACGGAAACACTCGCGGATCAAAACGCACCAGTAACAGGCAAGGAAAATTACAGATGACGAAAGTAACCAATAGAGAGTGAGGAAAATGGGCCGATGAATGAGAGAGACACTAAATTCAATAAAGCGTAGTTGTAAACAGGTTAGACTGATCATGCGCAAAGTTGGAAGTGACCAAAGTTCATGTTACAGTTACCCAATGAGGTTTGTGTTGGAAGGTGTATGCACTTGACATATCAAATTTCAATGTCGGACATAACCAATTGGGTTGTTTTAATGGCTGTTAACACGTGATTCAGTTCATAAAAGCTGCTTCCTCAGATACCCGGAGAGGATTCCCTTCCAAAACGTTTTGCTTCCACATAAATAGGGAGCTGTTAAAGTCACTGTCGATTCGCTCTCCTTCTCAATATTGCGTGCAAATGAAATTTCTTGCTTGTTTCACTCGTGGGGACAGGCGCGCTTCTGACTGGACTGTTATTTATAGTTTTTGTGGCTAGTGCCTCGTAAGAGGCCTAGCCACTATGTTAAGGCCTTTGAGTGTGGGAGAGTGTGTAAGTGGGAGAGTAATTCGGAGTATCTTCGTACATTTCCGTTCGGCAAGTGTTCGGAGATCAGGGTCAGCATCGCTCAGTTCAAAGCACGCTTTTGTGTTTGCCTTTCGTCCAGCGATACAGCAGGGTTGTAGCTTGCTGTTCGTTCGCGAGAATTCTTTCCACAGGACAAAATAAGAGTAGCATAAAGAATACAGATTGAAAGGCTCTTGTTCGGTCGGTGAGATGTTATGCTTATGTTGAATATTAAAACTCCACTCGGAGTGTGCATTCGCTGTTAAAATTATTCTTTATATTGATGGCAAACTTTATCCGATGATTATTTTACTTTATTCCGATGTATTTCTTTGCATTAGAAAACAGATGAGTGTTGTACTAAATGAGCGAAGATTCCAATAAAATCTCCGATCAGATAACGCTGGGTATTTATATGATTTGTCTTTGGCATTCATATGTGGGCTGGGTGAGTGGGTGAGACGTTAAAACTTCTATTCGCGCACGTAAACGACTCACTGAATTTTGCCAATATGTTGATATTACCAATAGCGTCGCGCACAGTATCTAAAAATAGATTACATCACCAGAGACCCCCCAAATGACTCAGACAAGAATTACAGTCCTGTAGAAGGATTTGTATGAGCGCGTTGTCTTCTCAACCAGAAAATCAGGCAGAAAAGGAAAGATTGGTGGTCTAAGTTCTTGGTTAGCTTAAATAATGTTAAAAAGCGAACACTGCTGCTGTGAGTTATGTAAAACAGATTCTGAGGTGTTCAGAAAAGAGCATAAATCTCACAAATCGCACGAGGATATTACAAAGCCGCAGTGACAGGCGGACAGATCCCAAAACCTTCAGGTATTGGAAGTCGAGAATTTTTAGCGCGACGGTTGCGACTTGCCGATCAGAATAATTCACAGTGAAACGTATTACGAAAAAACTTATCTGCTGTTTATCCTGGTCTTCAAGAGAAGACTGATCAGCTGACTTATGCTAGAAATTCCCAAACTACCCGAGCTGTCCGCTCATAACGAATACGATAGAACCGGACGACATAATTATTATCTCTGGGACAATTCCAAATTCGGAGCAAAACTTGATGTGCTGTGCAATTTGGAAGACCATGATTTTAATAGAGCCATTTATCCGACCAAATAAACAAATCTGTGATCGTGAGCAGACCTCAACCGCATATATTTCATCGCTATGTTTGGCGCGATAAGTGTACTAAATAGCGCGAGCTATAACTGTTTTTGATGTGCTAAGATGGAGCGGGCCAGTTTCATCACGGCAAGGCAACGAATCGGATCGGATCGACGCTTATTTCTTTATCAGGTATTTCTTTGGCTGGCTTGCTGACTTTCTTGTGGGTCATGCACCGGAACGTCGGATACAATGCTAATATTTTTCTCTGCCGTGGAGGTAAGGAGTGCGTTCGTAAACATCCTTCATACATGAGAAGCCCATCATATTTTGCCGCCCTCCTTCAAATTCCGTATTTTTATTATTCCAAGGTACATGCCGTAGGTTTTCGTCAACATTTTGAGCTAGAGAGGCCATCGAATTGCGAAATTAATCGCTGAGTATCGCGCTGAAGAGTTTTCGAGCGCCGCTGTTTCATACGTCGCTCTCGAACAGGTAGCTCGTGGAATGATTTGTTTGTCTGAGTCACATCGGGGGTTAAATTTTCGTGACGTCATCTGTGCGCGACGCTATTAACACGCAATGAGAAAACTTTGCATTTCTCGACAATTTGTCATTCAAGTACACGTTATATTTGTAATAGATATACATGTTACATTCCTTTTTTGCGACTGATTTAAAGATCATGTGTTCACAAGTTTGTTTCGAAGATGTTAACATTTTCAAGAACTGAACTGTACTTTGATTGGCCATTATACCCCACAATGCAAATAGTTCTCAAACAAAATTGGCATGACACCGAAACATTCTCGACTGGAATTTTAGGACTTTTTTCCGCGCTTTTCACCACAGCATTTAATAATCAGAACATTTAATAGATCACGCGAGTATTGAAAATCATATCTGCAATCACAAATGCTATTTCCATTAGCAGTGACTGAAAATTCGCAGAAAAACCGCGAGCTAAACTATTCTTTTCCTATCTCGTCCCCAGAGCTACACTAGCTTTAACATCGATCAATGCAATGCAACACAACACGTACTTAATACTGACCAGAAACTCGTGAAGCGGGCATTGAGTTGTCCTGTCTACTATTTCAATTCGCGCATGCGTTGAATACAAAAGGCCTCGCTCTCCGTAATAGACTACCATAATAGAGTACTAAAGTGATGACGTCATAAAATCTAACTTTGTGAAATTATGGGATTTGTTCAGATATTCAGAAAGAAGACGATCAGTTTGAGAGCGAGATATTAGCACCGTTATGCTCTGCTGACTCCATACAAATCCTTTTAAATTTCACTGAGTTCCTAACATTATGAACTGAGTCAAATTTACAAGGATTTGTATGGATTCAGCAGAGCATAACGGTGCTAATATCTCAGAGCCAATGTGCCTTTAAATACTGACTTTTGGCAAGTTAGCATCTTTCATCTTGCTCTTTCTGAAAATCTCAACAAATCCCACAATTTCAAAAATTCTAATATTTGTGACGTCAAATTTTAGCACTCTATAGTGGTATTGGTTTGTCTGATAGTAATAAATATGACACGCGTCTCTAGTTGTATGGCGTGCACTGACTTCGCTCTCACGTGTCTCTGCGCGTGACCCACGCGCATGGGTAAGTTAGTCTAATTGCTGACCATTACCGATCTTAATGGGCTATTTCCGAATTACCTTTGGCCTCTTTTTCAAAGCGAGTCCAAGTGCTCATCTTTTCATATGAAACATAGTTTCCATTCATATGAAAATGAGTTTAATTTGCATGTGAATGGAAACTAATTTTCATATGAAAAGATGAGCACTAGGACTCGCTTTAAAAAAGAGGCCAAAGGTAATTCGGAAATGGGCTATTTCTTCTATACTCCTTTAAAAGAGGCACTTTGGATTGGCTGGTAGGTGAAACGATGCCGGCTAAACTAGCCTTTATTTCATTGGTTCAAAACGTGATGAACGGTCGGTCCACCCATCCGCCCGCCCGCCCTTCCACCCAAAAATGCTGCATGCCGACTAAAAGCGCTCTATTGTATACACAAAATAGATCAAGAAGTATGAGCCAAACCAATTTTTGAGCTGTTTCCGTTATTTCTTCGATCCTTACAGACATTCACTCTTAAGTAGACTGAATGGCGTCTATCGCTCCAAGCTCTTGAGAGTATACGTACACAGCTCGGGGGACGGTAAAACGTCACAAAATTATTTTAACTTTGCAAGAAGTTGTATATTTTTATGCTTACTATTTCCCAATAATAAAAAGGGGGTCACCCAGCTCTTTTTTCAGTTATTGTCTCTTAAATCTAAAATTAGTCGCGGTTTTAACAGGTCAAAGTGTTGCTAAGGTAACATATTACGTCGAAAAATGTTTTGTAAGTCCTTCACCAATGATTGGTCATTTCTTTGATACCACTCTAAAGGTAATAACTTATTAAGATTGGTAGATACTATAATGATTCATCAAAATTCACTGGAAAGTGCTGGAGAATATTCGGACCTTGAATTGAGAGCAATACTCGTTTAATTTTCCCAATGCTCTTACCGTTTAAGGCGTTTCAGAATAATGGGAAAACTTCACAAAATAATGATCCTTTATTGCTGTTGAGGATCCGTTCTCAACGCGAAGACTAAAGACGCCTTACTTTTAGAAACAAATCACTGCTTAGTTGAATAATTTTTTTGTCCCATAATTGGCCTTGTTCTTTTTGCTATGTTGATTCATTAATCAACTTTTCGGTTGAAGGCTTTGAGACATCTCGTAAAAGCAGAGTTGATTTGCCCAATGCAGTTGCTGTAAACGTTACCTGTGCTTTGCGAAGGTTAGCGCGCAGCCATTTGAGATCGAACAGTAGACTGAGTTAAAATGCAGACCGTGGTTGGGAATTGTACGTTCGCCACCGGCGTTTTGTAGAGAAGAACCCAGCAATCTAAAATTTTTTTGAATGATTAGTATTTACAGAATTAAACTCTGTAAAAGAAAACCTTTTATTAATATTGATAATTAGACGAAAACTTGGCTTCATTTCCACACACGAGCCGTGAATCCGAGCAACGCGAATAACGTCGGAAATGTTTTCTCACGTTTCGCCCTGGAAAACGGTCTGCGATTTCTCAATAATTGTTTCTTCGTTGTTTTTGACTATATTCCCATTTAGTTTGTTTCCATTAGGGCATACATATCCTTCTATAAAGCAGGCCATAACTTTAACAAACGGGAGCGAAATTTTAAAAATCCCGTCACTTTTTTGCGAAGAAGGAATCTTAGAACCCTACGCATTCCGATTTCCAGCCTAGTCGGTCAAACCATGCAAACTGAAAATTATTTTACGATGAAAAACGAGAGGAAACAGCTTTAAGCCACACACCGTAACCTTTACTGTAAAACTGAAGAATTTTTTTAACCCTTATTAACTTTAGAACTGACTTTATAACATGCTACTTTACAGTACCTGTATATCTGACTCCTGCCTACATGCAGGCAAGAGGACCGAAAGCTGAGGCCGCGTACCGTAGAGCTATGGAGTCTGGCACAACCTACGATACACGTGCGAAGATTTTAGTGGTGGGCCAGGACCGTGTAGGTAAAACGAGCCTTTGTAGGTCTTTGAGAGGTGAAGCATTTCGTAGAGATGAACCTAGTACTGGCGGAGTGGAGATGATTCCACCTGTCAAGAATGCTGGAAGACAGCCATGGATAAACCCTCCTTCCTGTCAGCACAAAACGGCATTTGTTGAGCACACGATTACTGCAAAGGTAGCTTGGGATTTACGCAGCACACCTGGAGACCAAACAGTGGAGGAACAATCAACAGCAATAGCTATGGGAAATTGTATGTATTATACAATATATATGCTCTGCTCGTTGTTATCGTTTTAATGATGATGATGTTTATTTGCACATTGTTCTTGAGTTAGGTAAAGCTTTCATGGCGTCAAATTATAACTTAAGGGCACTGATTTAGCTACTATTTTGGAAACACTTTATTTACTAAGGTTGGAAATGTTTTTCCGATTTCTTTAAAATCGAACTTAAATCTTTTTTCTTTGTTCTTATTCTTGTATTTGTCATACAACATTGATTGGTATTGGCTTTTCTCATTGTAACCATCTGCATGGGTCTCACAAGATTTGCGATTTGATGATTTCGAAAATTTTACTCCGTTCCGAATACTGTAAGAGAAGGGTGCTTTATAAAAGATCTTAGAAAGAGTTCGGCATGGTCTCCGAACTGCGTCAAAACACAGACATGTGATTGTAAAAAGAGTCCTCTTAGTCTTTCCAACGTCTTATTTTGTTTTGCTACGGAATACTAGCTAGAACAGAAGACCAGCAAAATGTCCAAAGACAAGTGCCGAGGGTGGAAGAATCCATTATAATAAACGGTAAGTTAACTCAACTCTTGAATAACCCAGTAATGCATTTATTATTCGAAATAGCAAAGCACGGCATCCAGGAGGAAGAACCCACATTCCTATCCGAAAATTTAAACTTGTCCTTTCTAGGTTGCAGGAAGGGCTTTCAATATTATCTATTATTTCGGAGACAATTTTTATTTCAAGTATATACTTAGGTATTTTTAACATTTTAGAATTTTATACTCTTTTAATGACAACTTGTAAATATGCAAGTATGGTGTCCCCAGTTTGCCCACATGGGCTAAATACATTGACACTTTAATAAAGTTCTTACTTGCTTACTTATTCGGAGATTCTTTAAGACCTTTTGCTTTATCTTGGAATTCATGAGTTTGAGCTCGACCACCAAGCAATTCGTATACTCTTAAAATTTCGCCTACCTAAACAAGAAACCAAATCTGATAATCTACCCTGCCTGGATTAATTCGAATAGTTTTCATACAGTCAGATAACAATTCTGACATTGTTATTCAGGAATGGCACTAGAATTTCATTCTGGGTCCTGGGACCCAGACGTCAGGCGGGTTTAGGGGGCTGTCAAAGTCTTGATTTTACCGACTCCTACGAAAAACAAGTTCTTTTGTTATACAAAAGAGTGACTGGCAAATTACTTTCATCCCTAAATAATGTTCACTTTATTGGTTTTTGTTAACTTATGACAATGTATGTAACATAGGTTATTAAAGCATTGACAACACAATTTTTGACCAATGTGACATTAATTTTTGACAGATGAATAGGTACTCAGAGTCTATTCTTGGTTTTCACTAAGTCTCCTTCGCAGCCGTTATTTGGGTCGTCACGCAACGTTCCTCCCCACTAAGGACTGCTCACTCGAGCTTTACATTCCTTTCCCTCAAACAGACCAATAAGGAGCAGGCTTCCATTTTCTAGAAACCTGGTCCTAGTCCTCGTCTTGTTGTGTTTTTGGCGGCAAATATAAAGAGAAATATGATTGGCGCAGCTGCCAAGAATTACTTGCATTTTATCGCTTCTCGGTAGCAGAGGGAAAGGAATGCAGAGATCGAGTGAGCAGCCGTTAGTGGGGAGGAGCGTTACGTGACTACCCTAATAACGGCTGCGAAGGAGACTAGGTTTTCACGTGACGCCAGAAAAAAAACTAAAATTGAAAATTTTGGGTTTTTTCCTTCACCAGGTGAAACACATGCTAAAGATATATCTGCTGGCCTGTGTTCAACTCAGTAGTGTGCTCTGTTTTGAAAATAGAGCAGTTTGAATTTCGAAGTTTTTCACAGTACGTGTCATCTGGATTCAGCTTCTGACAGGCATGTCGCGTACACGAAAATATCGATTAGCCTTCTGAATGACCAATATGTCAAATATTAAGAGAAGTGTCTATGCGAATACTTTCAAGTTTAGCAGAGACAAAAAATGATTTGAGGGAGGCAAAGTGAACTCTAGGTGTTTCCACTGGATTTCAGCCCGCCATGTTTGTTGTTGCTCAGTAGGACACCATCATGGCGTCTCGATAATGTAATTTTGAGTGGAACCCTTTGCCCAATAACTAGAGTTCGGAATATCGTACAGCCGCGAAACTTTGACACGTTGTTTATCTGTTACTCTTCAACAATATCTCAATTTCTTGACTTCATTTATTGAATGGTAAGCGATTTTATTTTTTATTTGCGTGATACTTGCGTGACATGCAAACGAAGAATTGATTCACGTTGTAAGCATGCCGTGCATTGTCGGTTGTGGCTTTGAAATGTCCTTGCTAAAGCAATTTTTTTCCTGTACTTGTGTGATGGACCTGATCTTGAGAAATATTTGCATACAGTCGGGAACGAGTTCTTCTTTCCAGCGTTTGTGCAATCCTTACAAAGGCATCAATACATAATCGTCTGAACCCCAAGTTATAACCATCGAAACTCTTTTAGCCATTTGTCTAAAAAACTTACGATGCCTCCACCCTTTTCACGGTCGGTCAGTGCCATAATACAGGTACGTGGGCACTTGAATTTCAGAATCGATCGAATGAGCAATACGATCGAATGAGTGTCTACGATAAGAGGGATGATTTCTCATTTCGGATTGTCAGTTTTCCTCACATGAACAGCAACATTCCCGCCAATCCGTCCTATGGTGTTTTCATATCTCAATTAGTGATATATGCTAGACTTTGCACATCGAGATTGGATTTTATTGATAGACTTCACCGACTTTCATCAAATCTCCTTCACCAAGGCTTCAAATCTACGCTGCTTCGTAAATCGTTAACTAAATTCTTGAAACGCCACGGTGCTATCGTTGAGAAGTATGGTGCTACACTACAGGAGATGAGATTAGCAATCCAGAGATGAGATTATATCCTTTATATTATCCTGACGCCCAAATTTGAGATCTTTGTTGCTTCCATTCATTACATTTTAAAGCAAGTGTGCGTGCGCAATTTTCCTGAAGTTGTGCGCGTGCTTTCTTATTTAGTTTACGTGTGCTTAGTGGGTTATTTAACGTGCTCCTATTATTTTACGTTGTTTTCCTTGCTAATATGTATTGTCAATAACTGTGCTCACAGTGTGGGTGGCTCCTCCTAAAATGTTCTGCAATTGGTATAGGATTTGATGGAGCCGAAACCAATAGTGGAATTACACACATTTTAGGTATCCTACTGATGAACGGTTATTACGTGCAGATATTTTTAAAAGCAACATTTGTTTGCGGTCTGTCACCTTTGAATTGAATACAATGGCGGGAACTCATTTGAGTTTCCCAGATGTGCCACCACCCCCACTGCGTAGCCAAATCAAAATATGGCGGCCAAGATGTTAGTTCGCTTCGATCTTATACTGATTTTCAATGTTACTCAAACAGCCAAATTTACTGACAATTCAAGTCATTAAAATTCTGAAGATGCATTTTTTTTATTTTGTTTGCATCGCAAGTATTGACTTTTTATTTAAGAATTCCACGTGGTGTTTTATACATTTCGCTTCCCTTATGTGTTGATCCCGGTTCTAATTTCTAAGCGCTGTAAATTTATTGTCAATCCCCTTTCATTTTTAAAATGCAAAACAGTCTCTTCATGCTCGGCTTTCAATCTTTTTTCTTTAATGTTGTGTGTTACACGTTTTTCTGTTCATTCTCTTATACATAAGGTTCTTTGTCCAACAATGAGAGTTTGCAACAAAAAAAACATTCATCCATCTTCTTACAGAAAAGCAAAACCAAAGGGAAACTCAAGGTTTGCAGCAAGGGAGATCAGTTTCCATGCCCCAAGACATGACTCGTCTGTTAGAAGAACAGCTGCAGAAAGAAGACCTAGAGCAAGATGGAGAAATTTGGCCTAACATTTGGGATTTTGCAGGACAGGACATCTATCGTGCCATACAGCCCATCTTTATTTCTCCAGATGACATCATTCTGCTAGTGCTTGATATCACCAAAAAACCAAGCGAAAGAGCACAGTGTCGAGTGAATGTCGGTCACCGAGAATGCACTGTACCAGCCCGTGATAGTGAGGATACCAACCTGGATCACATCTTGAGGTGGCTGGACTTGGTACACTCTTTAAAGAACTGTGATGAGAAAGAAGGGCCATGCTTTTCTTTTCCTCCCGTCATCGTAGTTGGAACCCATGCTACCAGCGAAGATCCCAGAACAGACATTGCTTCAATAGAGAAGAATTTAGATTGCAGAGTGGTATCAAAAGGATTGAAAAAGCATATCATTAAATGTCTACCCATCGATAACACAAAGGCTGGTATGAAATCAGGACAAGAGAAGATTGTCACTTTGAGAAAGGCGATTCTGGACTTAGCCAAAAAATTGCCTCACACAAAGAAAAAGATCCCTTTATATTGGCATCGAGTAGAGAAAGAAATTATGAAAAAAGAATGGCAACAAAGGAATTATCTTTCAAAGGAAACATTTCGCGCAGAAATCGCCCAACCTATCTGTAACTTTGCAACGGAGGATGACTTTGATGAACTTTTATTTTTTCTGTTTGCCCGGGGCTCTATAATTTACCATGAACATTCAGGCGACAAAGATGGTTTAGTTGTCTTGGATCCCCAGTGGCTCATCCATGTCCTGTGTGAGATTATCAAGGTGGTACCATCTCAAGATGAGCCACCCTCTATTAAAGATGATCGCGAGCTATTGAAAACAGAAGGTGTCCTCACCAACGACTTGCTAAATTATGCCTTTGAAAATCTGCAACTGCTGTCCATTAAAGAGCACTTGATTTCACTGATGGAAAAGTTCAATCTAATATGTACGTGGCAGGGAAGTGAAACTGAAGATTCACTCCATCTAGTCCCGTGTATGCCGACAACAATAGCAGAGGAAGAAAATGCAGCTGAGAAGACGACGAGTACCTGCTTTGCACCGTTGTTTCTCACTTTTGATGGAACTAATTATGTTCCATACGGGCTTTTCAGCCGACTAGTTGTATTCCTTGGAAGATGGCTAGTGTCAGAACCGTACCTTAAACACAGTTACCGGCTGTACGCTAACGAAGCCCATTTCGCTCTCGACAACTCGGCACATTTCCTGCGCTTGGCGCGCCACAAAACAGTCATGTGCATTTCGATAGAAGGGAGTCCCTCTCCTCCACCAGAACATTTCTATAATGTTCTGAGGTAGGTAGATTAACTCTGTTAAACCCGTTCACCGTAAGGCCTTAAGGACTGGCTCCCACGTACAATTCAGTACTTTAAGTTTTTACTTATTATCTGATTACATTGTAGGTCTTTCTTTTATTTTATACACGACCCCACAAGCTTTTAGCTTTAAGACTTATCGTTTTAAAATAAAGGCTTTCTATTCTATTCTATTCTATTCTATTCTACAATGCAAGCGCAAGCATAACACAATTTTAGATCGTTGCGAGGCAAGCATAACGCAAGCATAAGCGCGATATGCTTATGCTTTTCCTTACATTCTGACCACGGTGTACATGTATGACACAACGACGAAACCATAAGCATAAGCACACGAAAATAGAACCACTTTCTTTTCTTGTGCCTGTGCTTGTAATTGTGTTGTAGGCGTGTATCACTGATCCAAAGTTACGTTGTTCATAATAAGAATGACGCTAATTGTCGACTAGCAATGCTACTGTCCAGTCCAATTCTTTCGTTTTCACTGTCTGTTCATCTTATTTAGACCAAGTTTTGTTCAAAAAATTTAATTTTTTTGTTACATTTTATGTAGTCACTTGGAAGAGTTCCTGGAGCAGTTAAAAGGAGAATGTCACTGGTTACGTCGGATGACCTGGACTTGGAGCGCTCAATCCACATTTCGTTCAGGAACGTGCTTCAGACATGAAAAGAAAAAATGTCGACACCGTGACTGTACCCATTACGTCCCTTTGAAGTCAGATAAACTCTGTTGTCAGCCTGGAAGCCCTCTGCCTCTTGAATTATTCAAACCCTGGATCGAGGTCAGTGGTTTCCGTGCGTTAAATAGACTAACTTTGCTTTTCAATTAGTTATAGTTGATTTATCGTGTACTATTTTCTCATTTTATTGTTTGTTTTTCGTGTGTTTCATGACTAAATTTAATTCTCTTATACAGGAACAAACAAATTTACGCCGAATAAAAAAAAAAGATTCTTTCATGCTTTTCGTTTTCACCACCAACAATAGTCCCACAGTTTCAAAGTCTTCTTTCCCTTCCCCAACTACTGTCTTCATTTTCTCTTTTCACAACTCGAGAACTTGCCAACTCGAAAACTGAGCTCCTCTGTAAATTGTTTATTTCCGGTCATATTTCATCATTGGAAAAAGCCTAGTGGAAAGTAATGCGGGTGGCACTCTCGGTTTCCACCACCCTTTCGCTTTTCAATAGAAACTTCATTGCAGGGCTTCTTGCAAATGAGATTTTTACCTCGACAATTTCTGAACGCTGTCGTTAAGGTTTAAGATCAGTTACCTTGAGTTCCCCATAATGGGAAGATATTTAACAATCAGATTATGAGCTCGAGGTTTCTATCGCGTGATAGCTGATGAGGGCGCAACCCGAATCAGCTATCACGCATAGAAATCGAGAGCGAATAATCTAATTGTTTTGGTATAAATCTACTAGTCGTTCAGAACTAAACACGTAAATTATCTAAATCCTCCTGGCAGACACTTCGAAAACGCGGACAAGCGGCCACCATTTTGTTGACAATAGATACTCACTATCTATCACAGAATAGATAGCGAGTAGCGTAGCCAATCAGAGAGCGGCATTCGTGATAGAACGCTAGTAGATTTATACTAACAACTACTAGTCGCAGTTACGATAACCCCATCCTCTAATATTGCTCCTTTTCAGTTGCAAGGAACGTAGCTTTCATAAGACTTTTTATTTACGCCCATCACCCTTTCCTTCCTACTATTTAAGGGCCCAGTATACCCATGACAGTAAAACATGTTTACCATCTTTGCTAAGGTAATTTTAATGATAAACAAATTTTTCGAACAAACGGCCTTTTTGAGAAATAACCATGGCCCTCGCCAAGAGGTCATTAAATTTATCAAGTTTTGATCTCTTTTAGGCTTTGAGAAGCCTTCTTTCAAGAGATAATCCTGGTAAGTTTCTGTAACTAAAGAATGGTAGTTCCGTCTCTTATACCATGTCATGCCACTACTTTGCTTCAGTGCTGGGACATGAAACCGATGAAACTCTGATGCAGCCTTACAGATTAGTTAACGCGTTCTTTGTTAGTACATTTGGCTTCAACAAGCAATTTTTTCAAGCGTTGTGAAGAAAGGGGGGGGGGGAAGGGGAAACACCTTTTAACAGAGGCGTTTCCTCTTTTCTCCCCCGCCTTTTTTACAACCGCCTATAAAAAGGAAAATCAGATAGTTATCCGAGGACTCATACTTTTATATTAGAACACACGTTGCAATATAATTGTAGCAAAATAGACGATATTCAACAAACGATCTCGTCACTTCTAAACTGGATTTATTGCTACGCTTATAAACGTTGCTCGATAGATTTTTTTCCTCGAAGAGCAGACTCTTGGCAATGTTTTTCGGGAATCAGTTTTTGTAAGCTACTGCACTAAGCAGTGGCCTCGATGTACATATTAATGGCAAACAAAGTAATAGGGTTCATGAGTTTACTTATCCAGGCGTGGTATTTGATGATTGCTTAGTTGGAACAGTCACGTTAAGCCGAAGATCTCTAAGGCGGGTAAGCGCCTAGGTATGTTAGGCCGTCTTCGTGATAATTTGGCGACTCAGAGTGCCAATGTTGTTCACACCTCATTAATTAGACCAATCCTAGATTACTGCGATACGGTATGGTGTTGCTGCGGTAAAGAAAATAGTCAGGCACTAGAGTCTTTGCAAAAGAGAGCAGGTAGAATTGTTGCCAGAACGTCCCGCAGCAGCCCTGCAATGGATATTCTCAAGTGGAATGCGCTCGAAGAAAGACGCCAGGAAGATACTCTTCAGAAAGAAATGTATTAAAGGACGTTGCTCTCAATATTTTAAGCATTATTTCACTTTCAACAACAAGTTGCACATGCGCTTAACGAGACAACGTAATTTGCCTCACTTACCTGCTGTCAGAACGGATATTGCGAAGAGATCTTTTTATTATCACGGATGTACTGTTTTTAACAATTTTTCCACATGATGTTGTCAAACGATGTTTTTAATATCAGTATCTCTAATTACATTTCTAAATTATATTTATAGTTGATATTAGTGTTAGTAATATTAGTATTTTTAGTCAAATTCTTAATCTGTTCTATTCTGTTCTGTATGCCATCGAGTTGTTTGTCCGAATCACTAAAAGCGCGACTGAAAGTCTGCTGTGGCAGGATAGGTCCGCAAAGCGTGCATGCAGCAGCCACGTGCTCTCAGAGGGTGCAAATTGCTATAGAGCAGGTGCTGATTGTGGAAAATAATGGAGACCAAGGATGTAATTCGTTATTTTCTTATTATATAGTCTCCTGTATTTGCAATTAGATGAATCAAAAGTCACAGGATTAAAGCACTATTGGTGTCAACCAGAGCTGAGGCACCCCGCTAATTTATAGCTAAACAATAATTTTACTCATGCGCTGTACCAGTTTATACTGATGACTGTCCAACAGGCTTCCGTCTGAAGCCATTTTAAAAATGACACTGGGGATTCTGAATTCTACTATTAGGTTATTTAACACCGAGTTATTGAAATTAAATGTTTCCTTTCTGAGGCGTTTAATAATCTAAATTAAGTGGTGACATGTTTTTTCCTTTCTTCTTTAGGTTATCGAGATTCGTAATAATAAAAACGGTCTATAAATGGTCGAAAATTTTCTTTTATCCCTTAAGGTACCTCGTCACCAAACAAAACAAGGACTTTACTCAGCCGCAGTAATGACGATTTTGAGCAACCTGAGTGCACGAGCGTGGAGAC
The DNA here is from genome assembly GCA_016490735.1 of Pachyseris speciosa. Taxonomy (NCBI): domain Eukaryota; kingdom Metazoa; phylum Cnidaria; class Anthozoa; order Scleractinia; family Pachyseridae; genus Pachyseris; species Pachyseris speciosa. The sequence goes on from JAEMWC010000471.1 coordinate 559,592, forward strand.
TAAAGGTTAGTATCTTATGTTATTTATAAGCTTTAACTGGCTCACACATAAGAGGAGGCACAAAATCGCTTGAGAAAAATTGCCTAGGTCTTTTTCTCCTTTAATACAAGCCTTCAATCAGTTGGACCGAAAAAGTTGAAAAACCGCTAAAAGTTGAACGCGTTAAGACTGTTTTCAGTATTTCGAAAGTTCAATGTAACAGGTTTTCGGACGATAGAGAATTTACAAAAGAAGCAACAAAATTTTAGTGACACCGAGCCTCGACTAAAATTATTTTCCCTCCAAAACTGAACAGAATTTCTGAATCAGCATTTCTCCATTGAAGGCTTTTTATGAATTGTCAAAGGATTGAAGCATCTTAATGCCCGAAGAAGCCTTAACGTAACCAAAATGTAAAACGACTTAGTTCTTAGCAACTGACTAAGGGCGCATCTTTTGGGACAATTCTCAGCTTATTAGTATCCCGGTAATGGAATTAGAGAATAACTGGAATAAAGTTTCTTTTGTTCATTCCGAAGACGGTATCAGTGAAGAAAAAAAGTAAAACAAAACAAAACAAAACAAAACAAAATAAGAAACAAACAAAAACGAGTGCCGTCCATTCCGAATATTCCATAGCTCTATTTTGTAGTGATCCCAGAAAGATACCCTTAATTTCCGTCAATTTTAGTTTTGAAGGAAGTTTCACGGGACTCTCTTGAGTGGTTGTCACTGACGATTGGGAATTCTTGTGAGGCACTTGCACGCCGTCTTGGATTCCATGACGGAGAGATAGTTGGATTCCGCAAGGATAAGGAAGAATATGCTGAGAAGGCGCGGAGCATGCTGTTTCAATGGAAAGAGATAAAAGGCTCACGTGCAACATACGAAGTGCTGTGTGATGCTTTACGCCATGAGTTTGTGAGGCGTACAGACCTGGCTGAGGAGTTGCAGCGCCGTGTGGAAATTGTAGAGGGCATAAAGTAACTTTATGACGTCAGGCAATCTCACGTTCTGTTTGATTCGATAGCAGACATGTACTTTCCGAGATTTGTTTCATTAGACAAATGAAGTTTAGGCTTAAAATCGGATCAAGCTTAACTTCACTCTAATAGTGGAATAGAGAATTAACTCTAAAGTGTAAATTAAAGTGCTACTTAAACCCATGAATAACCCACTGGGCGTTAGCCCTAGTAAAGGGAAACAGGGAACCACACGAGACAAAGAAAAAATCTTTTGACCTCGGTGGGAATCGAACCCACGACCTCCGGATTAGATCTACCGTTACTCTGCCGACTGAGCTACAAGGTCGCACAGAGAAAGTCGGGGACGATTTTAGATGGTGAATCGCGGCAAAGAGAAAGTAAGGGTACATATGAATGTTGTGCCGCGTAGCACTAGGAACACAAATAGTGGAATAGAGAATTAACTCTTAAGTGTAAATTAAAGTGCTACTTAAACCCATGAATAACCCACTGGGCGTTAGCCCTAGTAAAGGGAAACAGGGAACCACACGAGACAAAGAAAAAATCTTTTGACCTCGGTGGGAATCGAACCCACGACCTCCGGATTAGATCTACCGTTACTCTGCCGACTGAGCTACAAGGTCGCACAGAGAAAGTCGGGGACGATTTTAGATGGTGAATCGCGGCAAAGAGAAAGTAAGGGTACATATGAATGTTGTGCCGCGTAGCACTAGGAACACAAATAGTGGAATAGAGAATTAACTCTAAAGTGTAAATTAAAGTGCTACTTAAACCCATGAATAACCCACTGGGCGTTAGCCCTAGTAAAGGGAAACAGGGAACCACACGAGACAAAGAAAAAATCTTTTGACCTCGGTGGGAATCGAACCCACGACCTCCGGATTAGATCTACCGTTACTCTGCCGACTGAGCTACAAGGTCGCACAGAGAAAGTCGGGGACCAGTGGGTTATTCATGGGTTTAAGTAGCACTTTAATTTACACTTTAGAGTTAATTCTCTATTCCACTATTTGTGTTCCTAGTGTTACGCGGCACAACATTCATATGTACCCTTACTTTCTCTTTGCCGCGATTCACCATCTAAAATCGTCCCCGACTTTCTCTGTGCGACCTTGTAGCTCAGTCGGCAGAGTAACGGTAGATCTAATCCGGAGGTCGTGGGTTCGATTCCCACCGAGGTCAAAAGATTTTTTCTTTGTCTCGTGTGGTTCCCTGTTTCCCTTTACTAGGGCTAACGCCCAGTGGGTTATTCATGGGTTTAAGTAGCACTTTAATTTACACTTTAGAGTTAATTCTCTATTCCACTATTTGTGTTTTTAGTGCTACGCGGCACAACATTCATATGTACCCTTAACTTCACTCTACATGTAGATCAAAGACGTATTTGGAGAGTTCATAAAAGTCTTTGAAATAACAGTTTCTCTCTCTTTGTTTTCGTTCAGTTGCTTTGATTTTTTTTTGTGCGACGATCTATAATCTCATACGCATGGTACTGACATTTTGAGAGAGATGAATTTTAAAACTTGTTGTTTTCACGCCCATTTGTTATATTAACAGTTTTAGAATGCAGCTTTTTGTCTTACAAAATTGTCCAACTATAAGTAATAGCATTAAATGCATACCTTCTCATAAGAGACACGATTGATACACCTTTTTCTGTATGGTGCCTTACCTTTTTCACTCTCACGTAAGCAGACACCTATCCGGAGTCCCAAAAGTGTCCGCTTAAGGGAGGTTCGGCTGTACTTGCTTCGCAGCCCTAGCTTGACCCAATGCCCGTAACCGGCATACGTTCTTTCCACACCTCAGGTAATGGCTCCACCGACCTCTTCCTCCAGCATTCCCTTCAGGGTAGTCGAGAGAGCTTGAACCATCAACAGCACGGCCAGACTGCAAGGAGGAGGAAAAAAATGCGAAGACAGAGAACACAAGCAGCCGGTCACCTCAAGTTTTGCCAGTCTCGCCAAACCTCCTTCCCACGGCTTTTCCCTCCTTTTCTTGAGCCGGGGTTGGGGATGGGTTCACGAACGAGGTTGAGTCTCGCCGCGCTGTCTTTGGCCTTTGTTGTCGACTATCCAGAGAGGGTTTGCTAGCAGTCTTCCCTTTGAATATGGGAACGATCATCGTAGTTATGAACACTACTTAAGCAGCAGTGAAAATAAAGCCTGAAAAAAATTCAGGCTTGTACGGGCTTTGAACCCACGACCTCTGCGATACCGGTGCAGCGCTCTACCGACAGAGCTAACGAGCCAACCTAGGATGACAAGTATCAAGTATGACCAGTTCCCAGTTGGCTTGTTAGCTCAGTTGGTAGAGCGCTGCACCGGTATTGCAGAGGTCGCGGGTTCGAATCCCGTACAAACCTGAATTTTTTTCAGGCTTTATTTTCACTACTGCTTACTTAAGTAGTGTTCATAACTGCGATGATCGTTCACATACATTCTTTAATCCGCAGTTCAAATATATGAAAATCAAATATTTATTATCGCAGTCTTACCTTTTTTGCCACTTTGCAGTCGGAAGGAAAACGAGCAAAGCATAATTTGACTTCAATGAAGGTTACAAAGTCTTCTACGAAATCGTATTGGATAAGGCAGGAGTGGATCAGAAAATTTTTTCTGTAGTGGAGTCCAAACTTGTATTCTGTAAACACAGGTTGAAACTGTTTATCATTAGCATTATCAGTGTCATTATCATCATCATTATCATTATCATTACCGAGTGAATAGCGATGGATTGTAAATAGCCATGTATCTCATATAATTTTTAACATTTACTAAATTTCATAGATGTTTTGTACTTTGTACTTCGTTATCATAGTCAATTTCTTATACATTGTTTTTGTCAACTTCATCCTGTATAAAGTTTGTAAATAGGTTTTAGACTTTTAGCTGTATTGTTGTTAATTACTTAATTCAGCCCTTCGGCCGCAATGTAATTATTTTAATAAAACTGTCTATCTAAACTATCTGTCTATCTATCTATCTATCTATCTATCTATCTATCTATCTATCTATTATTATTATTATTATTATTATTATTATTACTAGTAGTACTAGTACCATTATTATTATCATCATTATTATTACTATTATATTATTACAGAAGCATATATGCTTCTGATTATTATTATTATTATTATTATTATTATTATTATTATTAATTTATTTTTTTCATTATTATTATGATCTTCCCCAAACCCCCACCCGCGGATTAAACGTCGATTTACCTAGACCCTTGTTGTTTTATAGTGAATCTCAATTGATTTAACCCGTTGAAAGACCGAGGTTATAGGCCGAGTTGACGCCACATCCTCGAAAGCATTGACTAGCTTATGTCAGGAGTCCATCACAGTGATGGCCACCTGCACATGTTTCTGCTTTGCGAGCAGAGACGACCATTAGAGAGTACTCGAATAACTCACAATTTTTAGTAGGCTGAATTTTATTAGAGTGGCAAAATGCAACACAAATCTCGACATTTTAAAACTCAGATATGCGATCTATTCGATGGAAGAAGTATGGTATTAAATAATTGATAAAATGTCTGATAGGAGGGTGCTGATTCCGAGACCAAGGAAACAGAAACAAGGGTTTTACTTCAAAAGATCCAAAACCGTGCGGGAAGCAGGAGCGTAGCCAGTATTTTTCAAAGGGGGTGAGGGGGGAGGTGGGGGGGGCGGTCACACTGTGTCATACAGAAGGTACTCACTAGATTGCCACCTGAATATTGTAGGTTGTTTGCTTAAAAAAAGGCTTTCAAAGGGAGGGGGTGGGGGTGGGGGGTCACGGGCACCCCAGGATCCCCCCTAGCTACGCCCTTGGGGAAGGGTTATTACGGGCTCTTCGTGTGATATTAGATCTGCAGATGTGCTGAATAATTTAAAGTGGAAAATCCTTGAAATAAGGCGTCTCCATACTAAGGCTGTCGTAATGTATAAAATTCTCAATGATCAATCCGCTCCCCATCTGAGAGACTCCTTTATAAAGCTTAGCGAAAGTAGGATAAATTATAATATTAGGATTCTTGAAACCGACCTGGCACTTCCAAAGCCAAAAACTAATTTTCTTAAGCGTAGTTTTAAATATAGTGGTGCAATTATCTGGAACGATCTTCCCCAAGAGACCAAAACAGCACAATCGCTTTCTGAGTTTCCTCCTTGCCGTCTGCTGGGTCACGCTGATTCCATGTATAGCTGATTTTTGTTCACCTGACTTATTTAATGCACTGTAACGTATTGTGACGTGTTTATCTACGCCCCACCTGGAAATCAGTTTCTGTTGTTGGTGGCCAGCGCGTTTAGATTAATTTGTATTGTATTGTATTGTATTCAGTGAACGGCAAACAGCTTGTTAACAAAAATTGCAAGTGTGGCGAGAATAACAGATTTAGCTAATTAAGGAAAAGAAAGGCAATATGACAAAGGCGAAGAGGGCCTTCGATGGGCCCCGAATGTTGTAGGACATAAATAGCCTGTATAAAACATGAATAATCATGAAGGTACAGCGTCGTTTTAAGCCTTGTTTACGTGGTGGCTCGATCGCTGGATGGCTACGATAGAGCAAACATTGTTTCGGCAGATCTGAGCTCCGTTTTTACATTTGCTAAATTATATCTTCATGGCTTACAGCCAAATTCGATGTTTCGCTCTGCGTGTTTTGCAAATTTCAAAGGGGATTTGGGGTTTTTCTGTTCCGCCAATCATCTGATTGGGGGCGGGGTTATGTAAATAGTCCAATCAGAACGCGTTGCGTTGTCATTTTGCATTACGCCGCTTCCACTCAGATGATTGGCCACTTTATTGACAAAACAGAAAAACTCAATGTTTTTCGAAAACGCTTATCGTAATACAATGAATTTGGCTGTGAAGAACGGAACATGAATATATTGTTTGTTCTGCAGGTAACGTAAGTTTTCCAAATTTTCTTCCTGTTTGCCCTTGCTAATGTTCCTCTTTACCTTTGTCATTTGCCTTTCTTCTTCCTTCTTAAATCTGTTATGCGATTTTAGTCAACAACCGTTTTGGCAGCTGCAGCGGATTAATTCCTTGTTTGTTTTGAGAACTTTTATATTTTAATCCTGCTCTGTTAATTTTGCCACTTTCTTGCTATTCCTGAAGGCAATATCTTTTGCCCGGGCCAAGGCCAGAGTCAGGCATTAGGATTTGGACTAGACTCATTATCTAAGAGAGGCAGGAATCACAATAGACCCTGTATGTTTTGTTTTCCCAATGTAGGTCATGTGATGTTACCCTAGAAAACTGTTTCTTTGAAATTTCGCCTTATTCACGTATATAGGGCGGTTTTCAATTGACTGTCGAAAGTAATTATGGTTTTGCTTTGGTTTTGCATTGCTTCGCTTTGTGATTGGCCAGGAAAGCTCGCGCCACTTTCTTGACCAATGAGAAGCAAAACCAAAACCAATTGTGATTTGCACGCGTTCATTTTTACACTGCTTACTTCTGTTGTGATTGGTCAAAGTTATTGCTTTGGTTTTGGTTTTACGACACTCACTTGAAAAGCGCTGTATTTATGCATAATTTATGAAAAGAGAAAAGGCAAAATCACATGGTCTACATTGGGAAAACAAAATCTACAGGCTAAAAAGGTCTATTGCGGCTTATGCGCTATGTTTAGAAATAAATTATTGCCCACAAGATGGGCGTATGACAACAGGTGCATGGATAGGTCTACTTGTTAATTTTCCTCCGCCGCCCGTTGCCCTTCAATTCGTTCCAACTCCCCACGGTTTAAAAATCCAATATGGCGACCTACTCTGAACCGCCCAAAAGCCTGCCCTGCAGGCAAGGAGGCAACTGAAAGGAAACTGCCCAAAGGTGAGTTGTACCAACTGCATGATGTTTTATGGCTTTAGCGAGAGCGTGGTATATTTAGTAGCCACAACATGTACAGAACTGATAAAGATTCAATACAATCGAAAAACAACAGCCACAGATCAGAATAAAATACACGCCAAGCAATCACCGCACGTATTAACCTGCTGTCAGACAGAATCGACAGATATCTCTCACGGCACTTTACTTGATCAAACGATGAAAACCCCAACAAGTACACGCGAATTACCTAAATTATAAAGCTAGAGAGTAAAGCAAACTAGGAGGGTAAAAGAGATTGACAGCTGTACTGTGATGTTGGAGACCGCACTAAGCTGCGTGACTTAGCGTGACCCAAATCGTTAACTTAAACTCAGACCTTAAAAATTACCCGTTCTATAAAAAATGGTATCCAAATGGTGAACAATGCTCGGGGATTTAACTTTCCGACGTAGAAAATTGATTGTGAAAAAGATTGCAAAACAGTCAAATGAAATAAAATCAACAGCTGTAAGTGCCAAGGATAAAACCCTAGATGTAATTGTGTCTGGACAGCTTAGGAAAAAAAAAAGGAATGCAGCAGCTATATATGCCTGGCAGCCAGGAAGGGTCTCAAATCGAATACATGTCCAGCAATTTCTAGTAAATTGTCATGTTATTAATTAATTGATTGATTGATTGATTGATTGACTGACTGACTGACTGATTGATTGATTGATTGACTGGTTAATTAATTAATTAATTAATTCATTGTGAAATGTAATATTTCAGCTCCATATTTGGATTTTAAGAGGAGGATGTAGGTTGTGTGGATTTATGTTGACTGTAATGTGCAGGGCTCGAGACTAACTTTTCAGCTTACTAGCCCAGTGGCCAGTGAGAGGTTTGATTCACTAGCCAAAACAAATTTTTCACTAGCCAGACTTGTTTGCCAGATGTTAAAGTGCAACTAACCCCAAAATATTTTTTTTGCTTAAATAAATCTTTGCACCTGTACGAAACGTATTGCGCCGTTTTGAGCCTTTTAAAACCAAATATTGACTTTTTATAGGCTGCAAAAGTTACAAAATTTAGCCATCATCTGTCCCACGACCGAGCTAGTAAGGGGCATGGGTCTATTCCTTACATGACGTCACAAACCGATTTCCATCGCATTAAGTCTTTGTAAACATGCATGCAAAGCAGTTTGTGACGTCATGTAAGGAATAGACCCATGCCCCTTACTAGCTCGGTCGTGGGACAGATGATTCGTAACTTTTACAGCCTATAAAAAGACAAGATCTGGTTAAAAAAGGCGCAAAAAGGCGCAGTGTGTTTCGAACAGGTGTAAAGATTTATTCAAGCGAAAAAAAAATTTTGGGGTTAGTTGCACTTTAATCCTGTCAAGCGGTTTCAGTTGATGCATTGATACATGTGTACTTTCTTTTCCAACCACAATACCGATGTGCAACTTATCAGCTTTTTAGAAATGAGTATTGTGTGGTTCTGCCATACGTCAGAGGCTCTTCGCCGTTGCCTACAACAAGAAGGCATACGGACTGTTTTCAGATCTGACACAACTCTTAGATCACACCTAGTGCGACCTAAGGACGTTGTCGATCTAGCAAAACAAGACGGAGTAGTCTAAAAGATTCCCTGCGAATGTGGTAAGGGTTATATTGGAGAGACGGGAAGATCCATGCATGAACGGATTAAGGAACACGATAGAGACATATGGCTTGCTCGAACCCAATCCTCCGCAGTTTCAGAACATAACAACGCGACCGGACATTATCCGCTCTGGGACGAAGTTAAATTTATTGACCGAGACCCACATTGGTACACCCGTAGGGTTAAAGAGGCTATTCACATAATACTTCACCCTAACAACATCAACAGGGACAGTGGAATGCCCACGATCAAACAACACAACAGCTGATCAGTACCAAAGCGGACTGCTGAGGGAACAATTTCTAGTCTGACCGACAAGGATCGAAATCCTCCAATCAACAACAGCCTAAGCGAGGATCGAAACGCACCAATCACCACCAGCCACGGTGCTTCTTATACTCACACGTAGCCAGTCGACACCATCGCCTGATGAAGACCAGTAATATAGCGGTCGAAACGTCGCGATCCACATCTTTGTGACTCAATCGTGAGACAAAAAGATTAACTCAGCTATCAAGTATGTTTGTTACACTGTACATTAAGTTCTTTAAAAATTGAAGAGACGCTGTGGTACAAATTTAACATTATTATTAAACCAAATTAACTATGAAATTGGAATTCTTATGTCTGGTACTCAACAGTGTCTAAGCACAGCAGCTTAAATACAAAAACGGATGCTCTTTTGAATGCAAAATGCGATTTGAATTTTAAGGAACTTGAAATAAAATAACTCACTCGAACGAATTATTTGAATCATCACTTATTTATCAAGTTTCACCATGTAATGATAATGCTATAGAGAAACAAAATTAACAGAAATACATTTAAGACAGACTATTTTGCCTTTTCAATTGTCTCTCTGTATCATTACCAGTGCGTGATAAAAAGAGAAATGCTTTAGAAACCTTGCCTTCAAATAAATAAATCATCAATAAGCGGCGCATCATAAGCACTATTAATTTTCATAATGAAATTCAACATTTTTAAGATGGAGTGTTCTGCCATTCCATTGAATTTGTGCACCTTGTAGAACCGGAGTTATCACATTTGAAGGGCTGAAAGCGAAACTATCGTATGTGACGATTTAGCCTCGAAATTTCAAATTGCTCGGAATTGGCTGAATTTTGACATGTGGACTCCATTTTTGTCGAAGAACATTGCCCTGTATTTGTTTTTGCTGTTGCGCGCTTCGTTTTCGAAAAAAATGGGCCTAAAGTACGTTCACACAGACCGTCACATACGATAGTTTCGCTTTCAACCCTTCATTTTTGTTTGTTGTGATGGCACAAATTCAGTCATGCTCGCCAGTGCGCGATGAAAAGAGAAACACTTTAGGAAAAATGAGGCAAATCTCAATGACCAGCAGCAAATTGAGGAAATGTTGAGGAAGTACAGTGTAGTTTGTTTGTCATTCATTGCATTAGTATGAAAAAAAAGAAGAAAAAGTCAATCGTCTGTTCACTTGCGCATGCAAGACTCCATTTTCTTTCGTGATACATTTAAAATTAATTTTCATTGGTTTTCCCTCTTGTCCCCAAAAGCTTTGAACTTTTCACTAGCCAAAATGGCTGGTGAAGTGCAAAATACACTAGCCAAAACGGAATTCTTGCTAGTCTGTGGCTGGTTGGCTACCGTTAGTCTCGAGCCCTGAATGTGACCAGGCCAGGGTAAGAAACTTCGTATTTATACATGTAGTTAGTATCACATTCTTTCAGTTCCTGTTGTTCCCCATGAAGTTCAAATATCTCTGTGGTTCTCCTGCTGAACATTTTACAAGTGTGTTGTTCTTGGAAATAAAAAAGTAATTATGCAGTTCCTATAGAAGCCTTTGTTGTGGACCCCACTCCTTCCTGTATCTGAAAATTTCAGCATCATTCTTGTCTTTTCAAAACATTGGCTTTTAAGACCTCCTACCCCTCTGGTTACCAATGTACTTCCTTGAGAATGAGAGAGCTACATGTATGGATGTATGTGAAGTTATATTACTGAACTTAATTCTTCCCCTTTGTTCTGCTTATGGCCAGCTGGAAAATTCAGGTGTACGACCTTCCTTGCTGCAGGTTTTTGCCATTTTTGATCTGATTGTTATCAGTAGTTCAATCAGACTGATAATGGACTTCATGCAGTTTATGGCATATGTCCAAAAATAGACTGGGAGTTAAGGAATAGTTCTTTATTTAAACATGGCAAAATCCATCGGGAGTATAAAAAGTATAAATAACCTAACTACCCTAAACAAAATGCAAAAACTAACTACAACTAATCTAACTAAAACCTGTTTTTCGTGAATGCCGTGTGTACTTACAGCTGTACATGTATAAAATCAAAAATGAAGATTAACTAATCGTTTAAATTGACTTAGAGATTTAGCTTCTCTCATATCACAGTGCAGGCTGTTTCACAGAACTGCTCCGCTATAACTAAAGTTGTTTTTCATGAAGTTAGTTTACAAGAACAGGACAATTAGTTTGTTAACAAAGTGTTCATTGGGAGACATATACGATTTGAAATTTTTACAGTCTTTCCCGTAAAACCGTGGACACTAGAAAAAATTTCTGCAATGTTTATTGTTTTGTGACCAATCAGATGTGAGATTAAACCACAAAAGGTAACTGCTAAACTGCAACGGCCTGAAAGGTTTGGATTTAGTCACAACTTCAATTTTACCATTTTTTAGTCATGTAACAATAAACATTCCAGTTTCTGGTGTTCACAGCTTTACGGGAAAGACTTTGTAAGATCATTCTATATAGTTTTGACTATTGGGTACAGTCCTCATTGCAAAATTCTGCCTAAAAATTGAAACCAAACCACAGACATATAACAGCCTTCCTAAATCTATCCTAAACTCTGTTCAAAGTTCCCAAATTAATGTGTCTAGGTAAGCTGAAAGCCACTTATTGGGCACTAAAGCCATGTGGTAGTGGGCATTACCCGTTACATGTGAAGGTAATACCCACTACCATGTGGCCTTAGTGCCCAATGAGTGGCTTTCAGCTTACCTAGACACATTAATTTGTGAGGTATCCTTGTCACTCTCACTCCAAGCCACCTCCCACAAGCTTCACATTTTCATTTTCTGTTCAAAGTTCATTCAGTGTCACATAGCCTCTTGTTGTTATTCTGGAATACAGTCAGTGGAATACAACCTTGTTTTGTTGTTGTTCTGGTGTTGTCGTGGAATGATAATCAACCATACTTAAGCTTAAGTAATTAGTTATTAATAAGTAATCACTTAATTAATTCATAATTAAAATTACATTTCACAGGCAGTTTAATTGGAACTGATGGATCATGGCATACATGGAGTACCAAATAGGAAAGTTGCCATATGGCGTCCAAAAGAAATTAGCAGATTCCCTTAACATTCCTAATAGTCCCAGAAACTGGAAAGCCCTCATCAGTGTTATGCCAAATAACATGTATACAGCTATGCAGGTAAGGAACTGTTAAGCAACTGTGAGCTTCTTTCCCTGCAAAGAGTTTAAAACTGAGAAATGAAAAGCAATGTGGCCTGTATGCCAACAAAACTAGTCTTGGATTATATTATCTAGAGTGGCTAAATCATTCCAGAACTGAATTTATGGGATCAGGTTAAGTCGACCAAGAGCCACAGATTACCCATGTGATCAGAACTGAACCTATTTTCCATAGCATCAATCAGCTAGTATGAGCCTTTCTACTTTCAGTTGTGTCCCCTTGGAATGTTAGTCCATCACAGGATACCCAGTTTGACACGACTTGGTGTAGTACTGCACCACCATGTATATGCTGTGGTTCAATTTTATCCTTGGTTCAATTTTTATTTTCCTTTGCTTTCTACTCATTATCATACATTACCATACACAAGAACAAAAGAAATTAAAAATTGAACCAAGGATAAAATTGAACTACAACATGCGATGTACTTACTTGTTATGTAATGCTTTCAAGTGGTATACCAAGGAATATCCCACAAGTTACTTGTATTTTCTTCGTATACACAAAAGCCTTTAGGTGAGTATGCACACCAAGAAAATACAAGTGACTCGTGGGATATTCGTTGCTATACGGCTTAAAAGTATTGTGTAACTATTTAATTTATACCTTGTCATAGAAAATACATTAAGCCTCACAAAATCATTGTAGTGCACGATGGGAAGGTTCAGTGGAATATGGATGAATATACAACAGCTTTCCTACATTCTGATTGGCTGTATTTTCTATGGCATGGTATAAAAGGGGATACAAGATTGGGACCAAGTTACTTAATGGAACTCTTAAAACATTTTGTGCCTGTGAGGAATCTATGATCTAGTGATTAGAACTATTTTTGTGAACCCAAATATAGGCTACAGATGTATGGAAGTAGAGCCTAATTTTCTGTAGCAGTCCATTAGGCTGTGGAACAGACTGCCAACTTCAATTCATTGTGATTTGATTTGGCAATCCTTTTCTGACTTTAAGTCGAACTCAAGACCTGTCTTTTCAGTGCAGTGTTTTATATATATAATTGATATCTCATTTAGGTTTTTGCCCATTATTTTTCTATATTTGTTAATATTTTGAGATCTACATGTAGGTAGTCAAAGAGTGTAAAGCACTTAGATCTCTCAGTATATAAAGAGCTATATAAGCTCTTTATGAATTATTTATTATGTATTATGTATTATACAGATGTACACTGTACAAGTCTACTGTAGAGTACCTAGCATGAAGTGACCAGAACATTACTAAGCCCTTTGTTTAGGATACTAGTCCATCACAGGATACCCAGCATGAATAATAACTAATAATAACTTTATTTGTATAGCGGTATATACAAAAGCTCTATATCGCTTTACAATCATAACTAACTAACAATAGCACTAAAACAAAAAGTCAATTGAAAGAAAGTCTAAAAAGATAAGTTTTCAGTCTAGATTTAAAAACATCGACTGATCGACTTAATTTAAAGTCTAAAGGAATATTATTCCAGTGCTTTGGGGCAGCGACCAAAAAGGCCCTATCCCATAGCTCTTCAGGCGCACATTCGGTACTTCTAATAAATGTTTGCCAGCTGACCTAAGATTTCTTGTAGGGTGATATGGGACTATAAGTTGACTTAAATATGGAGGCGCCAGATTATTGAGAGCTTTAAAAGTTAACAGTAATACTTCAAAGGTAATTCGCTGCTCCACAGGTAACCAGTGTAGCTCCTTAAGGACAGGGTGAATGTGCGCAGCCCTAGGTTGCCCAGCTACAAGGCGTGCAGTGCAGTTTTTAACGCGCTGGAGCTTCTGAATAATATACTCCGGTGACCCGAGGAGCAATGAGTTACAATTGTCCAGTCAACAAGTAACATAAGCATAGACGAGGGTCTTTGTACTCTCAAAAGTCAGAAACATTCTAATCTTCGCGATATTCCGAAGATGAAATAAAGCAGATTTGCAAACGGAACTCACATGCTTATTCAGTGACAAGGTCTCATCGAAAACTACTCCTATGTTCCTAGCTTTGTCAGACCGCTCTACGCAATGATCACCAACCAGGATACTATCTAAAGATGGGCGTGGCCGATATTTTGAACTGATAACGAGCAGTTCCGTCTTGTCCCTCTTCAACTTAAGTTTGTTACAAGACATCCAACGGTCGATATCTCGAACACAAGATTCAAACTGAGAGACAGAATAAGCTTGATCATCCCTGCTGAGAGAATTGAAAGACAGATACAACTGAGTATCATCAGCATAGAAATGATAGCCCATGTTGTATTCATGTCTGACAATATCCCCCAATGGGGAGGTGTAGAGCAGATAAAAAATCGGTCCAAGCACGGAGCCCTGTGGTACTCCGCATGACAGCGAACGCGTGACAGACCGCGCACCACGAATGCTCACAAAATGAGTTCTGTCGCTCAGGTATGATTTAAACCAGGCCAGAGCTAGATCGCAAAGACCAAAGCGGTTTGCTAATCTCTCAATCAGTATAGTGTGATCAACCATATCGAAAGCGGCTGAAAGATCTAATAAAAGTAAGATGACAGTCCTATTCCTATCAACGTCTAAGATAATATCATTAAAAACTTTGACTGAAGCTGTTTCGGTACTATGAAATTGTTTATATGCAGATTGTAGTATTTCATCAAGTCCATTACTAGAAATGTAATTAATCAACTGAGATGCCACCACCTTCTCAGTAAGTTTAGACATGAACATCAAATTTGAAATAGGACGAAAATTCGAAAAAACTTCAACATCAAGTGTGGGATTTTTGAGAAGAGGATTCAACAATGCAAGCTTAAAACAGTCTGGAAAAACAGCTGAACATAAAGACTGATTTACAATGTGAGTCATAACAGGCAAAAGAACTGATGTGCACTGCTTCAAAACAGAAGCAGGGACGGGATCAAGAGGACAGGACTTGATGGTCATCTTACTAAGAAGACTAGGAAGTGACTAGGAGTATTACTACTCCCCCCTGGATGGGATACTAGTCCATCACAGGATACCCAGCATGAAGTGACTAAGAGTATTACTACTCCCCTGGATGGGATGCTAGTCCATCACATGATACCCAGCATGAAGTGACTAGGAGTATTACTACTCCCCTTGGATGGGATGCTAGTCCATCACAGGATACCCAGCATGAAGTGACTAAGAGTATTACTACTCCCCCCTGGATGGGATGCTAGTCCATCACAGGATACCCAGCATGATGTGACATAGAATTATTGCTACTTCCCAGCTGACTGGGATACTTGTCCATTGCTGGGTTACCCAGAGCAGTATGTTGCTGGTAAAGGGAGATACAATGTGGAGTAAAGTTTGTGTCTGCAAGTGAAAACTACCTACATGGCATCAGAGGTTCAAATGGCAAACCTTCAGATCTGTTATCTAACTTGCTGAACACAATAGCACTGCACCTACACAGAATTATAAAGAGAAAAAAATTTCTGTCAAGTGTTCATCATCCCATCTGTTTGTAGTTATCCATTGTGGAGTTGAGTGTGCACCACCTAATGAACAAGAGAATAGAATTTTCATCTTTAATTCCACAATGAAATTCATACCAGTGTCATGTAAACTGGTGCCATTTTTAATTTGTTACCACTTTCAGGTATCGTCAATTGAAATGGAAGTAATGAGAATGGGAGGACATCCTGCCATGACATTGTTGATCGACTTAGGTCAAAGAGGCAAAACTGTGAAACAGTTGGTTGTGTGGCTGAAAGAAATTGGGAACAATGAAGCCTTAGAAATCTTGGAATATCACGGTAATTAATGGTACTACTGATTTAGCATTCAAATGAAGAATGATCCTCGCAGTTGTGAACGCAATTTATGCAATTGCGAAAAGAAGCCTGAAAAGAATTCAGGACTTCAACGGGGTTTGAACCCGTGACCTCGCGATTACCGGTGTGATGCTCTAACCAACTGAGCTATGAAGCCACTGACGTTGGGAGCAGGTCAGTTGTGGGTTCATATGTTCCCGTGAAAGAAATGAGTGTGAATGATACATGAAGTAAATCATACATGAACAGCGGAAATGAAATCAAATGAAGAATGATCCTCACAGTTGTGAACGCAATTTATGCAACTGCGAAATTTTAGAAGTCTGAAAAAAAAATTCTGGACTTCAACGGGGTTTGAACCCGTGACCTCGCGATTACCGGTGCTAAGCGAGTTTTACGAATATTATTTTACAGAATACTGTTTTGTAGCACCTTATGTTGAAGTATATGAAGGTGAATGTGTGAGTTATAAAAGTGGTCGTTGCACTTGTGGAGTTAGCCCCAGTCCTCAACCACACAACAGAAAGAAAAATCCCGAAAACTCCAACATAAGGAGGTATAAGTTCTGTTTATTTTCACAACCCAGGGATATTCTAGGGTTCCTTGTTTATAGACTTAAAGTGCCCATAATGAAAAACTTGTAATTTCACATATAAATCTAAACATCACCCAATGAACATCTGTGAAAAAGCTAAAGCTTTTTATTCTCTACTGGGGAATTGACGTCAGACGGATTCTGAATGCTAAAGCCTGAGAGAGACGTGTTTTCATGTCTTTGATGGGCTCCTGAACATACGTCACTGTCTTTTTCAAGTGAGCCTATCATCAGCCCACCAGTCCTATCCAGCGGGGCAGGTAGGCCGCAAAAATATAGGATTTTGAAGTTTTCAAAATATCATGAAAATTTTGCATTTTGTTCAAATCGATTTTTTTTTTCACAGAAGTTCAATGGGTGATGTTAAGGTTCATATGAGAAATTAATTTTTTTTTCGTTTTGGGCATTTTAAGTAAGCTATTATACAATGTATGCGGCTGAATGAAATTAGCTGGAGACAATGCTGGTCAACAGTCTTCCCGTGCACTGGACACAGGGGTGACTTGAGAGTTCTAGCATGGGCACTCCATGACGATTTCATGCAGTTGTTTTCTCGTTGTGTTGTTTGTCCAAGGTCATTTGAAGGGTTCGGGGCAAGAACGTCCTCCCGGTTTTTGGTCGATTTTCGATGTGCTCAAAAGTAACTGAGATTTGGCATGTGGACTTGACATTCCAGTTAAAAAACATTGCTCTGTAATTTTTTTCGCTGATTTCCTCTTCGTTTTTGAGAAATAACATATGCAAAAAACTCAAGTCAGCTCATTGGCATGCGTATTAATATTCATGCGCGAATTGAATTACCTGAAGAGCACGTGAAATGATCGACAGGTAGAAAGGATTGTTTGAAAGTGTGACGTAGACTATACGTTTGGCGGTTAAAATATCGATTTAAGTTTTATTGAAAGGAAACTTACGTGGCTTTGAAGTGCCGATCGCTAGCTAAATTTAATCAAACCTCTCCAGCCTGGTGGTCGGAAGACGTCATTTAAGTCTGTAGACCCGCAAGTCAGGCACTTCTCAAAGAAGCCAGTGGTGTTTCTCTGTCCTTGCCAAAACGCGAAGAGATTTAAGTTGACTCCCGGAACAAATCGGCGTTTTGCATTACAGAGTACTGAGCCAAGTGGGACAGTCTCTTGGAAAACAGTGCAAGGAAAAGTTTCATTGCCGCGCGCGGCAAATATTCAAAACCACAATAGTCGTGATCGGCTGTCTGGTCATGTAAACACACATAGAGATTAACATGCTGGTGGATTTTAACATATAAATCACTTTTGCATCGAGTACCTCGGTTAGTTTGCTTATATGGGGTCTTGTAAACACCAGCAGAAAGTATTTTCACGCGAGATTAACAGCAAAAACTATTTTCACCCGAGATAAACAGTTAAAATTATTTTCATGCAAGTCGTGTGACAGCCCATTACGTGCGATCGAATTTCACAATTCAATATACTGGATATGAAAATTTTCTACGCTTTTAAGCTAAAGTGTTTTAAGTGTTTTGTCCAAATTCTTGAACTGTCGTCATTTACTTTGATTGTAATGCCATTTTCGTTCCATATTTTCCATTTGACGATGAAAATGAATCCACTGACAACGTTTCTCAACGGCCTAAAACACGCCAAACTTACTATTCTGAAAGCCCTGTTTAGAAACGGAAACCGACGGAAAATGTACTGTTTGCGAGATACTCGGCTCATCGAAAACGGACCGACTTCTGGTGATGCCGATTTCCCACTCCTAGATGAATTTTTCGTAATGTTTCCGAAGTGAAAATTTTTCCACCGCAGCTGAGCGAATTTCATTTCCAGTCCTCGCGAGAACTTTTCAAGGTGACAGCGCCCTCTTTGGTCGCAACGAATTGTCGGCGTCAAATGGCCTCTCGAACGCGAAAAACACCTCTTCAAACATCCGATTTTTTCGCCTAAGTCAAAAAACAACTCTACTTTCCGAATAATTTTCTAGCACGGCAACCTTTGGCAAATGGGCCAAGACTCTCAACTATGGGCTGCTTTTAAGACGAGAGTTGCTTTCAGACTGTCCCGCGTGGCTCAGTACTCTGTACTGCAAAACGCCGATTTGTTCCGGGAGTCAAGTTAAATCTCTTCGCGTTTGGCAAGCACAGAGAAACACCACTGGCTTCTTTGAGAAGTGTCTGACTTGCAGGTCTCCAGTCTTAAGTGACGTCTTTCGACCACCAGGCTGGCGAGTTTCGATTAAATTTAGCTAGCGATCGACACCTCAAAGCCACGTAAGTTTCCTATCAATAAAACTTTAAACACGAAGACGCGCTATATAAGGAGCGGTACCTTAGGTACGCTCGGATCATTTGTCAATCAACCATCGGCCCATACAGAACTCCGTGAAAATTTGTGCAATAAAAGACCGCTTCTGAGCAACAAGTTTATATTATTTTGTGTCTTTCTTGTTTTCGAGTTTCTCTGTGACTTTTATATGTGGAGGTTTGTATGTTCTGAAATTGCCGTGCCAATGTTTGAACGTTTCGATTTATGGCGCTAATTTTGAAATTTCAAATGGTTTGCTTACGCCACCGCACAATGGTGACAGTAAAACTAAAATGCAAATGAAACAGGGGGCGGAGCTTTGCCTTTTATACGGCGTCATCGTGTTTAAGGGACTATGTCAGCTGTGGCACATGCGCAGTAGGGACCGGCTGGCGCTAATTTGCATACAGCTCATCACAGTAGTCTCGCTCGCCCGGTCGCCCGCCATTGTTTCCAACGGCCGACAACAAGTTAATACAACGCGGAGAGAAGAATTTACGTGCCTGTTGCTTTTCGAAATCATGGAAATTGACGTTGCTGTCGTTTAAAGCGAATCTAGTGTGGTGAGATTAGCCTGTTCGTTCGCGTTGTATGTTGTCTGACGTGAATACTGCTGTCATTTTCTCTTCGGATCGATTGCGGCAAACACTTTCTGATGTCAGTGACTATTTGTTTTCCTTTGGTTTTTTGGCCGATCCTTGCAACTGTAAGAATACTTGTTCTCGAAAGACTACCTTTAAAACCAATGGTTTCCCCGATAAAACTACAAAAAGTGCATTGCACCAATTTATGTACTTGTGGCACGAAGAAAAAGTCATGTCAAAACAAACCGGTACGCTTGCATGTCTCATCAAATGCAAAGCATCGAAGAAGATGCCCCACGAACTTGGAATCGGTGGAATAACCGCACTTTAATTTCGCCGAGACCCAAGAAGAATAAATTAAACAATCTTGCCAAATCCTCTGATGTCCTTGTTCCAAAACTTTTTCTCTCATGGCGTTGCTGTCGTAAATTCTCTTTCGTCCGCTGCCAGCACCACGACCGCCGCTAGTAGACATCACAATTCCACGAAAATAATCAGTCTACAAAAGCGAAATCTAAAAAAATATTGCTATAAACACCGTCTGTATTTACTTAAGACTGATTGTGAGTAAAAACGTCCTCAATTTTCCCTCGAGATTAACGCGATTCAAACAGATAAATTCGGCTACTTGGAACCTTCGACAGGATTTGAAAAAGTTGTGGTAACGTTTTCAAAAGCTTTCTGACCAACTCGCGCATGCACGTTGGATGATATAGTTCCTTTAAATCGATGTTTTAATCGCCAAACGTATAGTCTACGTCACACTTTCAAACAATCCTTTCCACCTGTCAATCATTTCACATGCTCTTCAGGTAATTCAATTCGTGTATGAATATTAACAAGCATGCAAATGAGCTGACTTGGGTTTTTTGCATACGTTATTTCTCGAAAACGAAGAGGAAATCAGCGAAAAAAATTACAGGGCAATGTTTTTTAACTGTAATGAAATCCACATGCCAAATCTCAGTTACTTTTGAGCACATCGAAAATCGACCAAAAACCGGGAGGACGTTCTTTCCCCAAGCCCTTCATTTGTTGTTCGCCCCAGCTCGGCTGCTGTTTGCTTTTATTCTGCTGTGTTGCTTTTGCTCCCATCCCCCCCCCCCCCCCCCCCTCTATGGTAAGTATTAGTTAAGTATTCCACTGACTTGTTCGGTGTGACAGTGTCAGGTGGTGGCCATTTGCAGGGTTGCCATGGATACCTCCTTGCTGTCAAAGTTCAGCACAGCACCACCACCTTTTGGCACTGTTCCAAGCTCAGTCAATGTGAATAATGGAAATGCTATAAATGTGTGGTTCCAGAAAATATCCATACTACCCCCTTCCCTCCCTTACAGAGGGTTTTTTCCTTTGGACCCCCTTCCCCCTTGGAATTTCCATTCCAAGGAGTTGATTAGAAATTGTGCCTGGGTGACTCCTTATGTGAATGCTGGTTTTGTAAATGAAACTTAGAGTTACCGGTCGGAAACTGAAGAGTTGAGAAAGAAGATAAGAGTCCTTTGAGTGCATCAAAAATTCTGCAGAAAGAAATTCCACTTAAACAGCCCACTCCCCATTGGAAACGTATGTCTTTTATACCGGTACAGCCCCCAAAATGATCCCCTTACAAAATAAAGTATTTTCCTATTTTAGCTTTACTTGAATTTTTTTTTTAGTTTTTAATATTGGTGCCGTAAATTAATTCAGTCACTACCTACGTCAAAAATGGCTTTAGTTTCCCTTAGTATTAAGCAATCCACTGTCCCATGTTTAACCGTCATTCCTTAAATTCCCTGGGATCATTTCGGGGTCAACAAGAAGAAAAATGGGGATCATTTCAGGGTCGGGATCATTTCGGGGTCAGGATCATTTTGGGGTCAATTTCAGGGTCGGGATCTTTTTGGGGGTCAGGATCATTTCAGGGTCAATTTGAGGATCATTTTGCGGTCAATTTTAGGATCATTTCAGGGCTGGGGATCATGCTGGGTAAATTTTGGGGATCATTTCGGGGTCAGGATCATTTCAGGGTCGAGATCATTTCGGGGGCTGTACAGACCCCCAACTCCCATAGGAATTTCTGATGACTCTTTACGAGGGGGATCATTTCATGGTTGGGGATCATTTCAGGGTTGGGGATCATTTTGGGGTCAGGATCATTTCGGGGTCAATTTGAAGATCATTTCAGGGTTGGGGATTATTTCTGGGTCAATTTGGGGATCATTTCAGGGTCGGGATCATTTCAGGGTTGGGATCATTTCAGGGTCGGGATCATTTCGGGGACTGTACGGACCCTCCACTCCCATTGGAATTTCTGATGACCCTTCACGAGGGGCCTATGGATATTTTCTGCAACCGCACATTGATGAAAATGTACAAATCTGCATGCTTGCACATCATAACCCTTTTAGTACAAAGAATATGTTTCACATATGAAGGTGTTTTTAAATGATCTTTGAAAGAATCGACTGATCAGTTGAAAACACTTTTGACCTTTTCACGCTCATTCCTGTTACTTGGATGTACTTTATGCTTGACCCTTTAGTGTTATTTCAAAGAAAAGCTATTAAAAACAAACTATTCTTGAATTTCATGATTTGAGGCCCAGATTTAGAGAAATTTGGATTCTGTGGCCAAACCTCACTTACATGGATGTCCTTTTTGAAATGAGCCGGCCTTCAATTACCATTATAGTGTGACCAACAGTAGTTGTGAATTGTGTGAAATGCAAGCCAGGATAATGTGTTTTGAAATGTTCACAATGCAGAGGAGGTACAAATCACTGAACAGCCCAAGTCGCAACGAGTACATGTTGGTGGAAGCGTAAACCTAAGGTGCAAGGCTAGAGGTTACCCTACTCCACAGTATCAGTGGGTTAAGGATGGTGCAGCTCTACCAGACGGAGTCGATGAAGAGCTTACTATTGACTGTGTTAAGATGAGTGACAGTGGCAAATATGAATGCATTGTGTCCAATCGATTTAATGCTGATAAAAGTAATACAGTGGAGTTACAAGTACTGCCTTCACCAGGTGAGACAAAGTCAGGTAATGGCTACACGTATAAGTCCTCTCTTAGTTAAAGCTGATGTGAAATGACACTGCTTCACTCACTGAGTATAATAGGTCAGTTGATTAAAATGCCCCTCTCCTCCCCTGCCCCCAGCAAATAGAAAACTTGTTTTGACCTGTCAAAACTGCACTTTACTGCTCTTCATTAGAATTGAAAAATTAGTTGTTTTAAATGTTGATGATGTAAATTACTTTGCTTTTTGTTTCCGTTTCTTTGGCTTTGATTTTAGCAACTGTTAATTAAAGAAATGCCCATTTATGGAAAGTCCCTCGGAAATAAAGCACTGATTTGCGAAGAAAGCTCTTGAGGGAAAGAACAAACAGACATAGTAAACAACTTGAGAATCGTTTCTGTTTTGTCTGGACGTAACACCCTTCATGGGCGAAGCTCCGTTTGAGAGGAGCGCCCATTTCATTTGAATCAATAGGGTATACATGTACGTAGAGAGAATCCTATATCATGGTATTTAAAATCATAGTATTTCAAAGATCGCCACAAGGCAGCATAAAGTGAAGCAGACATCAGCCGAATTTAAGCGATACAGAAGTGACATCACAGAAAAAGATTGACCTCATCGAAGCTAAGGACCACTTTCCGAGCTTCGGGAGGTAAAATATAGAGCAGTTTTCAATTGAGTGTCGAAAGTAATTATGGTTTCGCTTTGGTTTTGCATTGCTTCGCTCTGTGATTGGCCGGGAAAACTCGCGCCACTTTCTCAACCCATGAGAAGGAAAACCAAAAGCAATCGTGATTTGCACGCGCGTATTTTCCCGCGCTTTGCACCGGCTTCATGTAATTGCTTCCTATTCTGATTGGCTCATTGCACAGCTTACTTCTGTTGTGATTGGTCAGAGTAATTGCTTTGATTTTGGTTTTACGACACTCAATTGAAAAGCACTCTAATGCCAACTTAAATTGGGCATACAAACCAAAGCAAATCTGTCCCTGATTTAAAGGTTGACCTTACTTTTTCGATCTTTAAGGGGAGCTAGCTATTGTTATTACTAGCGATGGCGACATCACCATTGGTGAAAAAGGTAGCAGTGGAGTCAGTGGTGACATTAAAGGCGACAAACAAACTGTAAAACAACTTCATATGCATGAAGAATACAGGGAGGAAACTTCAGAGGAAACGTCAACAGCCAGGTTTGTGTCGACATCTCGGCTTAAACCAAATTCCATAGAGTGTGCTGAACGTTGAATTTTTAAGTTCCATACACGAAAGAAATAGAGCAAGACGTCAGTGTGGGTTTGGTGCTTGACCTCAAAAAATTGCCTTAGTAATGCTCTCGATCATATTTTCCCGAGAAGGAAAGCTCCGAGGTATTAATTGCTAGTTTTAATAAACCGAACATGACAGTTCCATAGAGGATGTCAAGTTACCAGTATGTTTAAGTGTTTAACCACGTGATTTAGAGTCATATTTTTGTCTCTAGAAATCTCAGAGCGGAGGACCTTGAAAAGGCTGCTTATGCTGGCCCTCTTCTTCCTACAGTGGTGAGCCATGATTGCGTCATAAAGTGAATGTACAGCTTTGATACATTATTACATAAACTCACGTAAATAGCTGAGTTAAAGAAGCGTGGCCAGTGGTTGAAAAGGCCCGCAGAAAGTACTAAAATTGTTCTCTTGTCGGAAGGTCAAGGGGCTGAGTGAATCAGAGAGAGGTGTAGCGCGGAAACATCGGATCTACATTTTTGACAGTATGGAAGCTGAGGAGCCGGTTCAAGTACTGTTTTCTCAAGGCCTGTTGGACCAAGAAGACAAAGAAAAGATTCTAGCTAAACCAACAACTAAATCCAAAGTGTACGAACTCTTGGATATCCTTCTTAGAAAAGGACCGAAAGCATTTTCTTGCTTCTTGCAAGCCCTTCGTGCAAGTGGCTTTGAGTTTCTAGCGAGATATCTCCAATTAAAGCTAACAGGTAAGACCAAAACAAAAGAGGTTAACGTTGAGCTTAAATTATTTATTAAGATTCCTGCTCCGACCAAGCCAATGCTGACAGATTTATTGCTTGCTTGTTGTTAGTAAGAGTGACTCTCTTCTCCAGGGGCCCGTTTCTCTTAAGTCCCGGTGACCTAACGGGCCCGAAACCACATTTTAAAAACAAAATCTCAAGAAAAGTAGGGTATGTTCTGACCTCTAATAAAGTCCATTTGTTTCTTTAGCTGATAACTTTACTGTATAATTTTCAAAACTTTTGAAACTTCCATCTGTAATGGAAAACAAACAGCTTAACGGGCCCGGTAATTTACCCGGAGCTTCGAGAAACGGGTCCCCGTTCATATGAGTTTCACAATTCAGAGGGAGGGAAATTTTGTTATATTAATTTCAGTAGTTTTTTAGTTAGAGGAACAACTAATTCGTGTTAAGTTTTTTAAACACTCCGCATTGGCCATTTTCCTGCTAGCAATGTACCGTGAATAAAGTCATTTTAACCCGACTTCCGGGCATTTTCAATTAGGGATATCAGGGGTTTCATTACAAGCCGGCAACCGGCAAAAATCGCCGCCTACTTTGTCAGAATTTACCTCTTACTGCCTCCTACTTTGTCCATCTTTTCACTCAAATTATTAAAAAAATTCATCAGGTTGCCGCCTAAGTATTCATTGAGTTCTCCATATGGTACGCAACTGCGTACACGGAGGTTACGCATGCGCATTTGCTAAAAATGATAAAACTTTAGTTAGCTCAGAATTGGCTATTTCAAAACATTGAAACCCCTGCGATATCTTGTTTATATAAAGCGGGAATTACATGTACTCGCGTATATTTTGTACGTATACATGTACATGTGGGACACTGTGTTCCGATTTCGCGTGGGAGTAACAGTATTTCGCTGGGTTACCCAGCTGTAACACAATTCAATTGTGATAGCAGGCCTAGTAGTGCTAGTTGGGCCAAACCGACGCGGGTGCTGTTATGGCAGCCCTTGTGTTTTTTTCCGAGCTATAGTGAGCACGGTAAACATAAACACAGCAGAAATACATTGGTATAATTGGTGTTGGTTGGTTCCTACCTTGGAGTATTGCGTCCGAGAACATTAGATGTCTAGAAATAAGCTGTAACGGCTGATCGATTTGCTCTTCCTTGTCAGATGAGTCACTTGTTCTGTTGCCTAGTATTTCTTTCCGTCACGGTTGAGCCAGGGAGGGATGTTCCTGTCACAATTTCTGACACAGTTGTACTTTTAAAGCTATGTTTGGCGTCTATCTTAACAGTAATCGACTTCTAATCTACACTACCTCTCTATTTAATAAAAGGTGACCTGCCAGCGAGCAAGGTCATAACCAGTGACGGTGGAGTAGTGGTTACTGATGATGTCAAACTAGTGTTTCCTCCTGGAGCTGTTGACAATCCCATATCTGTAGATATTGCATTAGAGGATCCAGCCAAGTACTATGGCTTAATAGTTCAAAAGGATCTTGAAAATGACGTCATATTCGCTTCGCCCCTCATTAGACTTCAACCGAAAGGCCAAGCTTTTAAGAAACATGTAATGCTAATAAGCAAGCTCAAAATCAAGAAGTTTCTCATTGAAGACATCGTCATTTTACATGGCACAGAGAACAGGGATGGGAAGGTGACCTGGCATGACGTCACTCATGATTCAAAGATTGATGACACAAATGCAGAGGTAATCATTGAGCTAGAACATTTTTCACTCGTTGCCATGTTGCTGAAATTGTCCTGGATCCGAACGAAAGACATTTTGTCTAGGCTTAACTTGCTGGCATTTAGCTACACAATGTCAGTGTTGCTAAACAAGCATTCAGTTCCCGAAGAACTTGCTCTGCTTTTTGTGAGCCAAGAAGTTTATAACGAACAGTTCTACAAAGAACATGAGGCATCTGCTTTGGTTCAGCTAAAAGCTGAAGGATTTGAAGAACTGCAGGTAATTTCCGTTGATGGTCAAGGGGAAAAGCGCATTTACAACAGTGAGAGCCTTCATGTGTCTCTCTGTCTCGGGGAAGACTACAATTTTGCTGACAGTCAACAAGGAATAACCGATTTTGCGGTACGTTCCGATGTTTGGTGGAATGCAGGAGAGGTCATCAAACTTCCCCTGGAATGGACTAAGGATGAAAGAATCCTGTGCGGGACGATCAGTGTGCAAGGAGAGTATGGCCACACTAGCGAGCGACATTTCAACGAAAAAGGTAAAATCAGTTACTGTAGCTGTTGTATCGACTCCCTTTGAAATGGGTGTTGACGGGGCCACACCCATTTGAAAACGTAACTTCTGTTGGCCGGTTTGGCCTTACGTCTGCACTAAAACGGCGTTTCCGTAAATGGAGAACGCTCTGCAGCGTGCAGAAATTGAAAATGTTTGTATATTATGAAAACACTTTCTTCACACCAACTAATTTGCGTGTCTGGGATCGAAGCAGTGTTGGTGTGGACGGTGAAAACGATATGGAAACGATATCGTGGACAGGATAAACCATCCATTTTCGAGACGGAAGCGCCGTTTTCAATTTATCCGGCTTGTTGTGGACGGGGCCATTATTAGTTGGTATTGTATTGATGTAGATGTCTATGTAAATGACGACAGCGATGACGACAATGAAGCCTGGTCCCTGACGATGGATCTTAATCTCAGTGTCTTTTCGTGTTTAATTGAGCTGGTTCTCAGTGCAATTACATGAGCCAGCACAGGTTCATATGAATCAGTAAATCCGCTAACATTGCAATTACGGATAAAATGTGGGGTACTGGTGCCAATACCGGTTCTGCCTTCTAGCTTTCAGTTTTATTGGTGCTCAAGAGAATAGTCACAACATGATTTAAAAAAGAGTCAATTGAAAATGAAATAGAAAATACTTTTGAGACTCATTAGCTACTTTATTCATGAAGCAGTACCTCGTACCTCAGGGCCAAGTTGCCGCTCGAAGCATGGTTAGCGCTAACCTTGGTTAAAGACCATGACTATAGGTTTTAATACATCCTAACCAATGATTAGCGCTAACCATGCTTCGAGCAACTCAGCTCAACAATCCAAGATGTTGATTCACCCAAAATGTTTCGTTACATATTAAACTAAATCATCTCTCGGTGTAATTTAATCTAACTTGATCCAGGTTTGGGTGGTAAAGCCAAGGTCTTAATTGGTACTACCAAGTATGCAAAAACGTATCATTATCCACTGAGAATATCCGGTGAGTAATTCGATCAGGGAGTGTCAGTAAACTTAGGGTTGCCCTCAGAGAAACTCAACAATGAGCCCAGTAGCTGGTCAAAACATAGCCTTAACTTTAACAACTATTGGATCTTATGCAACACTTTCCTTCGTGATTTCTTGAGGAATAACGGTTTTGCTCAGGCTTAAACTAATGATATACTGTATTTGCATGTGGACATATTTTTACGCAACAAACGTGGGTGCACTGTATTGATTGTCCTAAACGACCACGGCTTGAAATTAGTCACTTAACAAAAGGAATCCTTGATCTGAATTATTTACAGACCTATGTGGTTACGTAAGAAAAATACTGGGTGTAGAAGGAGCCATTTTCAATCTGATGCCCTTTGTTCCTGACGAGATAAAGAGTCGAGTCTTGAAGTCTTGGAAAGGAGAGGACGAACAACTTGAAATAGTTTTGCAGTATTGGAAGGATGAGAATAATGGTGATCTTGCTGCTCTCAAGAAAGATATTATGAATTTAAAACAAGGTTAGTTTTTCCAATTCTTTTTGCCTTGTTTTGTTTACTGACGGATTTGAAGAAACGAGTACCATTGGCGTTACACTGAGGCGAAAGAAGTATTTCTATCAATTATATGTACTTTGCCTCTAATGAAACAGAGCCAATTTCATAACATAAAAATTTGGTTTATCAACGGAGTTGATAATGTAAATTGACCACCGTACAGGGATTCGATTAGCTGACGTTTCGAGCGTTAGCCCTTCGTCGGAGCGAATCGAGGAATTGTGGGTTGTGTATGGTTTATATACAGAAAATGGAGCTACGCTATTGGTGGTAACATGGTAACGTGAAAAACAGGAATAAATTAATTGAATGAAAAGCGCTCGTTGATACCGTGGGGATTAAGAGTGCCAATTTGAAAGATCAGTTTTTGCTCGAGATTTTTACGGCTTTCCGTGGTACCTTGATATAGGGAAAGGCCGGAGATCGACATGTGTTGTTTGGAATGGTTAGGGAGATTAAAATGCCGAGCGACAGGTTTGGATGCGTCTTTGTCATCTTTCTCAACCTCACGAAGATGTTCTCGGAATCGGTCACCTAGTCGTCTTCCTGTTTCGCCGATGTATAACTTTTTGCATAATGTTCAGGTTATGCAATAGATAGCATTTGCGGAGGTACACGTGAAACGATCAGCGATCTTAACAGATCGCTTAGGACCCGATATTTTGTCATTGTTTTGAATGAAAGGACAAGTTTTGCATCGCGAGCGCGCGCATTTAAAAGTGCCAGGTTGTTTAGTTGTTTTGAATGCGCTTTTAACTAGAAAGTTACCTACATTTTTGTCGCGTTTGAATGAAATCAGTGGTGGTTCCGAAAAGATTCTAGCAGTTTCTGGATCATTTTGCAGTATCTTAAAGTTATTAAGAATGATGGCTTTAACTGGGTTATTATGCGGGTGAAATGTGAGGGTGAATGAAATTCTGTCATTCTTTTCCTTTTGTGACGTCTGTAGTGCTGACTGTTGATTGATCTGTCATTCTTTTCCTTTCTTTTCCTTTTGTGGCGTCTGTAGTGCTGACTGTTGATTGATCAACAGTCAGCACTACAGACGTCACAAAAGGAAAAGAATGACAGAATTCCATTCACCCTCACATTTCACCCGCATAATAACCCAGTTAAAGCCATCATTCTTAATAACTTTAAGATACTGCAAAATGATCCAGAAACTGCTAGAATCTTTTCGGAACCACCGCTGATTTCATTCAAACGCGACAAAAATGTAGGTAACTTTCTAGTTAAAAGCGCATTCAAAACAACTGAACAACCTGGCACTTTTAAATGCGCGCGCTCGCGATGCAAAACTTGTCCTTTCATTCAAAACACTGACAAAATATCGGGCCCTAAGCGATCTGTTAAGATCGCTGATCGTTTCACGTGTACCTCCGCAAATTTTATCTATTGCATAACCTGCACATTATGCAAAAAGTTATACATCGGCGAAACAGGAAGACGACTAGGTGACCGATTCCGAGAACATCTTCGTGAGGTTGAGAAAGATGACAAAGACGCATCCAAACCTGTCGCTCGACATTTTAATCACCCTAACCATTCCAAACAACACGTGTCGATCTCCGGCCTTTCCCTACATCAAGGTACCACGGAAAGCCGTAAAAATCTCGAGCAAAAACTGATCTTTCAAATTCAGTGGCACTCTTAATCCCCACGGTATCAACGAGCGCTTTTCATTCAATTAATTTATTCCTGTTTTTCACGTTACCATGTTACCACCAATAGCGTAGCTCCATTTTCTGTATATAAACCATACACAACCCACAATTCCTCGATTCGCTCCGACGAAGGGCTAACGCTCGAAACGTCAGCTAATCGAATCCCTGTACGGTGGTCAATTTACATTATCAACTCCGTTGATAAACCAAATTTTCGTGTGTCACTCCCCCACCGACGCAGCACCACAGTTTCTTTAGAAACTAATCCCCTTTATCAATTTCATAACATACTCTTGTCCTAAAAGTACCATGTGTTTAATTGCTTAAAGAATTTAACGTGTTTAATTTCCCTAACATGTTCCATAGGGTTTTGGTTTCACTTTCCATGATGTAATAAAGTAGAAGAACCTCTCAGGGAATTCTGTTGATTCAACAAAAATCCACTGAAATATTATCCGCCTGACAACATGTCACTTCAGATGTGCCAGCGATTTGGGCATCTTCGGCTCAGTAACAATGACATTAGGCTAGGATCGCGGGCGCATCGAGACACCCACGGCTGGAGACTGAGCCTGAAATGGCATCGTTTTGGGTCAAAACTTGTGTTTGTGTATGGCTAAAATGGATCAAGAAATGATATTTAGCGGTGATTTAGAGTGGGTACACGTCCAACAAAACCATTATCAGGAGGTTTCGGAATTGTTTCCAATTTTTCCAAAGGGCGGCCGGGTTAAGCCAGGGACCGCGCAGACCATTTTAATGTGGTAAAATTCATACATTATCCATGTCATCTCGAGCCCTGAAATATCAACGCAAGAAAAGAAGTGGTAGGCCCACAGCCTTACCAACCGCTCCCCCTCTGCGGTCCCTGTAAGCCTATGGTCAATTTTATATAATTTTACCTTCAGGATCACCAAGCTATAGAGTATCACAAAGAGGACAAATGCACGTTAGGAACGTGAGAGAACTCGCAACCAAAATGTCGGGCTTTCAATGCACGAATGGTGACTTGACGAAGTATTCCGCTAGCAGAATTCAAACTCTCGTTAAAACAGTCTTACGGGACTGTTGCATCGAGTTGGAAGACTCTGCTGAAGGGATAGACAGAGCAGCCGCATCCACAAACCATTTTGACTACCTCAAGATTCGCCGACCAATACCCGAAGAGATTGCTGGGAAATATCAGGTCATCTGCTGGACATGGTCTGGCGAATGCATTATTAAAGCTTTTCCAACCATCGTTCCTCACCTCATTCAACAGATCAAGGAAATCTTTGTAGAGGAGATGTCACGAGGGCAAAATGGCTTGAGAGGACTAGATGAAAAGAAACTCCAGCGGGCTTTGTCCAATATTCGGAACGCTAGCGAAACCATCAGTTTCCGGGATCTTGTAGATGAGGTGTGTGAAATTCTCCACCAGTTGTGTATGAAAAATCGTCACGTAGATCCCACCGCAGAAATTGAAACCTGGGCCGAGCATCTCGCCATTCTTTCCATGCTGAACTTTTTAAAGCGGTTTTTCCAACACTGCAAACAAGACCTAAGGTTGCACAAGAGATTATTGCAGTTTTCAGGACGCCTGAGGGCCATCAATTCCAACCGTATTGACATCGACGAACCCCTGATGCGTGATTTTTCAGACATTTCGCAGAGTTTGATTGTTTTTGCAAAGTTTGATCCGTCGAAATTGGTAAGATTTGAACTGACTGGATCAAAAAAATCTCTGATGAGTTGCCACAGGGAGTGTGTCTCGTACGACGACCACCACGACGTTTTTTCTCAGTGCTTTCACATCGAGAAAGAATCGGAAGAAGCGCTGCAACTTCAAGCAACGGCACTTGTGCACATCGGTGGAAAAATTCGTAAGAAAGGAACATTCCAATCAAAAATCATGCTTAAGGCATCCTGTAAGGAAGCCTTTGAGAGATGCTTGACCCATTTCACTGACGTGGCAGCAACAAAGCTGAAAGACAAAGATTCGGAAAACCTCCGAGTGGTCTTATGTTCAGCACAAAGGGAGAAACTCTTGGAGGTACTAGCAATGCTGAAACAAAAACTGAGGCAAGAAATGATAAATTTGATGGGGTCTGAGGTCACCCAGTGTCCTCTCACAATACGCACTGCTACTTCAATGGCAGCATCGGTTGTAAGCCTTCGTCTGGTCTACAAATGGGGATCAGAGTCCCTTGGTTTTGAAAGCAAGGATTTTGTTGCTTTTGCTGGTATCCATGATGTGGACGTCGTTACTCTGGAAGAAAATCTGTTGGGTAAGGCAGTCACTTGTTATAGACCTTTTGTCCCTCATCCCATTAACAGAAAATAGAAAGTCATTTTATTTTACGGGATTTAAGTAACATCTTCTGAAAAACATAGTCACGAACAAATGTTCATTTTAATCATCCATTGGTTCATTCAATCATTCAATTATGGTTCATTGAAGGTCAAAAGGTGTACTATATCGCTTTTGTTGTTACTGTGCGTGACAGGCACCAGGTCGTGGGATATAAATGATTCCGGCAATAATATGTGAGAGGTGACCGCATTTATGAACAATACTTTAGCCGTACCGAGTCACCCATGAGCTCTGTGATACCGTTGCAGTGCTCAACCAACTGAGCTAACAAGCCAACTGAAAACCGACCTTTTTGTTGGTTCAAACAAAGCAACAAAATGGCGGACCAGTTGCCAGTCCCAGTTAGAGTGCGTGGCAGGCGTTTGAAGGGGAAGGTGGAATTCAGGTGCGTGCCCGAAGTCCCAGTGCGGTCAGTTCCCGGACTATCTGACCACGTGACCCGAAACGGGTTGACCGCGGTGATGAAAGGAGGCCTAGGAACGAGGCACACAACTCTTGTAGAGCTCTCATTCATTTTACTTTATCTTTGTGGTTGTACTCTGCTTAATCAATGGAAGAACTACTCTTTTTTCCCGGAGATTTGTAAGTTTTAAAGTGATGTATGAAAACCTTGTTCCGGGGACCGTATCGCGATCTATTAAGTCACCTATTGATATTGATATACCAACCTGAGATGCATTGACGGCAGCAGAAACAAAGACTTTTCAGTGGCCAGGACCCCTTAATAATAAAAGTGATGTTTGTACTGATTAAACAGTGAAGATTTGTTATTGCAAAATAGTGAACAGAACCGCAACAACAAATGGACTGGAAAATAACAGCTTGACTGGTTGAGTAGCGAACAGAAACAAAACCGCACGGCTTTTGATGAAACTCGAGCGATTCTTTGTTTGCACCTGACGTCACGGCAGCCATGTTGATGGAAAGAACAATAGCGAAAAAGTCTTTTGGGAATTTGGCTCTATTATTATGCAAAACTTGAGCTACATTTTTCTATTGTTTTGGCACCAACATGGTCGTCTTATCACGTGAGTGCAATCAAAGAATATTTCGCCTGCACGCCAGTTTTAAGCTGAGTGATGCTCACGAAGGCTTCGTTTACCTATCTTTTTATTTATTTTTCATTAAAATAGGGCTAGTCCATATTTTAGTCAAAGAGAATACGTTTTTCTTTAGCGCATCACGAGAAGCCGTCAATGCGTGGCGCGAGGGAACAACAACAACAGGTAGAGAGCGTGGTAGCCACACTGCATGCTGTTAGGAAACAACAATCCCAGTTGCCAAAGGAACCCCCGTTTGTGAAGAAAAGCAGCAGGGAAACGGCATGCAGATTGCAATAAACATCACGACGAGTAGAAAAACAATCACCTTAGACGTCGACTCAAGTAATTCTGTTGAAGATGTCAAAAAGAAGATTCATCGTTTGGAAGGATACCCACCCGACCAACAACGTCTCGTCTATTTGTGTAAGAAACTGGAAGACGACCACACTTTGAGAGACTATGACATTCCAAATGGATCGACTCTAAACTTGGTTCTAAGTCCTTGGAAGGTTATGCATCGACAAAAAGGCGCCTGCTGAGAGTATTAGGGAGTTTAAAGAAACGAGGATGGGAACGTCAACGAGAACGTCACAAAACCTATTAATGAGCACAAACAATCGCTCTGCACGTGCGATTTACATTTTAGTTCATTTCTCTGCCGTCCTCTGGAAAACAACAGGGCCCTTAAACAACGAGGACGACAACGAGAACGCCACTAAACAACAGGCTTAATAAGCAAAAACGCGTTTTGTATTGTGGTACATTTCTTTGCCGTCCTCTGCAAAACAACAACGTGACTGAATGACCAAATTTTATGTTATTTTGAGAACATGAGCGCATGACGGCAATTTTTCTTTCTTTTTCCTTATTTTGGCATCGTTCATAGTAATTTAGTTCCTGGACATATCGCCAGCATTTTCCAAGTCAAACAAATCGGAATAATCGCGAAAGAGTTACAGAAACTAGAAGTTATATTTTGAAATGACGTTTTCGTTGCCGTCGTCGTTGTCGTTGCTTAAGCTCCCTAACAACGTGAAACCGAGAACGAGAACCGGAGCGCATGATGGTAAATTATTCTTTATTTTTCCTTACTTTAACGCCGTTCGTAGTTATATAGTCCCTGAATAGTTTCCAGCAGTTTCAAAATTTCAAGTTAAAGAAATTTGAATAGTTTGGAAAAAGTTACAAAAACGAAAATTTAGATTTTGAAATGACGTTTTCGTTGCCGTCGCCGTTGTCGTTGCTAAAGCTCTCTATATTGATTCAAAATCGGCACAGGGTGATTCTGTTCAGAAGGTAAACGCGACAAGCAACTTTTTGTCTTGTTTATAAACTGCTCGGTCTTCAACGTTATGAAGGAATCAGTTATGTACTTGATAGCTGTCATGAGTATGAGCAAACAGATTGACTCAGTATAGAGGATCCCTGAGTGGGCTTTTCGTGTCGAATCATAAGCGTCGGCACACGCTAGGCGAAACGTCGGTGGTACAATGAAAAGGGAATGATTGCCAACTAAACTAAACATCAGGCCTTGATCCATGGTGACACGGAGTATACTTTCTCTTTTCCAGTTAAAGAGTCGAGACATATTTGGTATGAACTTTGACAACAAACTTCAGTTTGATAAACACGTACCTTGGGTTTGCAGAAAGGTCAATAATCAGTTAAATGTCATGATAAGAAATAGAAAACTGGGCCCAGTTGCTCGAAGCATGGTTAGCGCTAACCAGGGTTAAATACCATGGCAACCTATAGGTCTTAATACATCTTAACCAATGGTTAGCGCTAACCATGCTTCGAGCAACTCAGCCCTGATCTCCAAGGTCACTTTGGTTAAACTGTACATTACTTGCCAAAAATTTCGGACGTTCAATTTTCGGACAAATTTCGGACAAAAATTTCGAATACTTTGCTGAAACATGGATAAAGCCAGGAGCCCATAATTATGGGCTCCTGATAAAGCAAATTTACGCCTACGAAACAGGAACTGGACTAAACCAACAGCTGTGAATTATAGTTTTACTGCTTATTTGTCAGTTGGCTCGGTTTCCTTTCTTCTTTTCAGGGGAATTTATTACATAACCCCTCATCATTATTCACTGTCTGAAAAGTTGGTGGCGGCTTTGATTGTAACAGGCGAGTGCGGGGCTGAAACAATAGCAAAACAAAGCAATATATATTTCCCCTACTCATATTCCCCTCGACTTAGTCTCCCATCACTTGTAAACTCTAAGACGAATCAAACAAACACAGAGGAAATGTCAAACAGTTACCGGCCACGCGGTGGTCTTTCGTGTGTTAGCTGGTATCTAGTTACTGCTTCGTTTAGCACCCTCTTCGTCGGCAACGACTTTTATACCGCGTTCTTTCTCTTTCTCTCCATAACTTCTTTGTGCGGCTTACTCGCTGCAACGACATTGGTAGCGGGTGGACCTTCAATCAATAAATCATTTTCTCCAAGAGTGTTAAAATCCGAAACAGCATTTTCAACGTCTAAGTCTGAGCATCCTGGCTGTGAGTCTGACTTGTCCCATTCACAAAGCAAATCCATCTTCACCATCGCTCATCGTTGTTTACAAACAGTGTTAGGCGAGAGCTCACTTTTCTCAAAACTTAACGGCAGTCGTTCAACTACGTAACTGTTGTGTACTGAATGCACTGTTTATGCAAAAGTAACAAACATGTTTACTAGCAGACTAAAGAAAACGTCTATACATATTGTTGTGTAAATAATACAGAACTGAATTCAATCCCATTGTGTACCAGTATAACAAAACACGTCTACGCATTGTTGTAAAAACAAAACCGAAAATCAACAACATGTTTACAGTCGAAACCTCATCTCCTACAATCTACCATTAAAAGTATTTTTAAAAGAAAACACGACCAAGTAGAAACTAACTTCAGTTTCGTTATTTAGCCTTCTATTTCTTTTAGAAAACCTCACCAACTGACAAATAAGCATGTTATTTACCTGTCCCTCGGGGGTATGTGATATATTCACCTTGTACCGCCCCGAGGGCGTAGCCCGAGGGGCGGTACCAGGTGAATTTATCACATACCCCCTCGTTCCAGGTAAATAACCCTCACATACTCAAGGTTTTACACCGACGAGAAATAACACAAATTCTGTCAAGCTGTTATCTCAAGCAATGTCTCAACTAGAGTTCGTTCCATAATGTAAAATAAAGGCTTTGGAACTCAAATGGAATTTATCTACATTATGTTTTTTCATAAAAGGAACAAAATTTTTTATTTCCAGTGATAAAAAGAACGAGCAAAGCGTAATCCGAGTTTTAGCTACATAATGTATATCAGTTGACCTTGAATACATTTAATGGCGTCGCCCAAGAAAGTACTTAAAAGTTTTACACTGTACTGTTTAACTTTCGGACGGTTTTATTTTCGGACACTTTTTATGTCCGAAATTAAAATCGTCCGAAATTTTTGGCATGTAATGTATAAAGCCCCGGCCAAACGCTCGCAACATTTCAACGCAGCATCTTGAAGATGAATGTGAATGTGGTAAGGTTTATATTGGAGAGACGGGAAGATCTATGCATGAACGGATTAAGGAATACGATAGAGACATACGGCTTGCTCGAACCCAATCCTCCGCCGTTTCAGAACATAGCAACGCGACCGGACATTATCCGCTCCGGGACGAAGTTAAATTTATTGACCGAGACCCACATTGGTACACTCGTAGGGTTAAAGAGGCTATTCACATAAGACTTTACCCTAACAATATCAACAGGGACAGTGGAATTGAAATGATGCCCACGATCAAACAACACAACAGCCGATCAGTACCAAAGCGGACCGCTGAGGGAACAATCTCTAGTCTGAACGACAAGGATCGAAATCCTCCAATCAACAACAGCCTAAGCGAGGATCGAAACGCACCAATCACCACCAGCCACGGTGCTTCTTATACTCACGCAGCCAGTCGACGCCATCGCCTGATGAAGGCCAGCAGTATAGCGGTCGAAACGTCGCGATCCACATCTTTGAGACTCAATCGTAAGACAAAAGATTAACTCAGCTATCATCTTGCAACATTGCTGGGCACAACTTGTTGCACACGTTTGGCTACCGTGTTGCGATATGTTGCAACATGTTGGATGGTGTTGGCTCAACTTTGAGAACGGTCAAATTTTTCGTGCAACATTTTGGATGTTGCATAATGTTGTACTCGTTTGGCCACATTCACGCAACATTGTTGCATTAGGACATGCGCACTAGGTCGATTTGCTATTTCAAAGCGCTAGAAAACAACATTAAATACGGTAAACACCCGCATATAAGAACAAATGGATTAAGAACACCAGGCTGAAATTTGGCCAATAAAGCCCCATTTTTATAAGGACAAGATCAGCCTGAAAATTGTAACATGTTCTTATAAAATGGAAAAAGTGTCGTAATTATAAAACATGTAAGTTTATGTTTGCTGTCAGATAACTACATAACTCTATCAGCTGTCAAGCAGTCTTGTTTTGGTATTGAGTACTTTTTTTCTACAAAAATTATGTAATTTATTTTCCTAAAATATGCTAATTATACCGCTAGCAACATGTTTTGGATAGTATTACTAAATAAAAATTTAAGAACATTTTAAGAACATTTTGAGGCTGATTTGTCACTAAGCACCCGATAAATAAGAACTCAATCGGCCTGACCTCCGAAATCGTGTGTTCTTATATGCGGGTCTTTACTGTCTGTGACTGACCATCGCAGTTATGAACACCACCTAAGCGGTTGTGAAAATAAAGCCTGAAAAAAAAAAAAAATTCAGGCTTGTACGGGGTTCGAACCCACGACCTCTGCGATAGCGGTGCAGCGCTCTACCGACTGAGCTAACAAGCCATCTGGGAGCTGGTCGTTTTGTTGGTTCGTAATATACCCGTGAGTGGTGAATATATGAGAATGAACACAACATGTTGCACACGTTTGGCTACTCTGTTGCGATATGTTGCAACATGTTGGATGGTGTTGGCACATAAACATCGACAACCCGTAAAATGTTGGGTTGAAATGTTGCGTGCGTTTGGCCGGAACCTTCACAACATCGTCGCAACATGATGCAATAATGTTGCAAGATGAAATGTTGCGAGCGTTTAGCCAGAGCTTAAGGCCTTTATCCTGCCGCACTTTCGTTATTGTTCATCGGTGTGGCATTTCTGTTTCGCGCGAAATATCGAAAAAATAGCTCTCAATAAAAGGAATCTTAGGTTCATTCTAGATGATTTCGAATCTACATATAACAACTTATTGCACAAAGGTAATTGTGTTTCTCAATATAACAGACGTATATACAATATGTTAATTTTAGTCTATAAAAGTTTATTCAGTTTTTACTAAGTATCCTGTCTGCATGAGGAATATGTTAACTTTACTCTCCGTACTACCTCCTATATTTTACGTGGTAACTACACTCTGACATTCCCTGTACTTAAAAGTACTACTCATGGCCTTCGCTCTTTTTCTTATCACGCCGCTAAACAATGGAACTGGACTTTGTTCGAACTGCTAACTTTTTACGCCTCATTTTTTTAATGCAAATATATACTTTCTTTTGTTTCAATAAACCAATATGGCCGGTAAGCCCGGTAGTAATTTGAATGAAAACGCTCTATATAATATTTTCACGACAAAATAAAATGACTGCGGAAATTCAACGAAAATATGAACACACAGATAGCCACAGACTTGACAAACCTTAGTCGACACGTTTGTAAAGAAACAAGCCCTCTGTGAACATTGGAGAGTTGAAGTTTATTCCCTCCCTTTGTATTCAATGCACGCAACGCATCTTTCATGAGACCAATTCACCTATAAGAACAGTTAGGACAAGACCAATAAAACCAATTCACATCACCTCTATTGCGTACAGCTGTCAGTAAAACCATTATCGGCTATGGTTGCCTGAAAGCTAGTGATCAGGTCCTTCACTTCTTCTTCCCTTCCCATTTATTTTACCTTGGCGAGTTAAAAAATAGATAACGCAGGATCCCCGGTTATGGCACGCCTCTCTCAAGCAAGAAGCTCCACTCCTCTCCCTACCCTCATCCCCACACTTCCCCGTCACCTGTCTTCCCGTGAATCTTTTCAAGATTGTTATTTCCTGTGCTGAGGAGTTTGGAAACTGAAAACTTGGCACTTGCTTGCACGAGTTTAAATCCCTTGTGATTGGACGGAATAAAAAATGCTTCATCAAGTGAGTGAATGCGGTGATTTATTACCTACAAAGACTGCCTTAACTTCTGCTCCGTTTAAATCAGCCGGGCTGGCAGGGTTGACTTTTGCCAAGGCCACGAGAATTTTTATTGGTCTATGTTTTTTTACTATAGTTCTTTATTGTTATCACGGGTCAGGGCGTGTATCTAAGTCCTTCAAGTATTGTTTCACGATCTAATGCCGGAGTGGCCGGGTTGCAAATGGTACAGGCCTTCGCTGCATACTGAACACGTCATTTATAATATCACATCCGGGTGGGTTTTTGCCCTGTGGCTGACATTTGATCGTGATAAAGAGCACAGATATCATATCACCGGTCACATTTAAATATTGTGATTTTTTGTATTTTATTATTATTATTATTATTATTATTATTATTATTATTATTATTATTATTATTATTATTATTATTATTATTATTATTATTTCTTTTCCAGTCGCCTTCTTTCTCATTTATCACTTAACCTCTAACATAAGCTCGTGGACATCAGCATATATTTTTTTCTTATTCAAGAGGGCCTCAAGCTTCGAAATACTAACATTTTTCACAAAAAAGATACTAACACTTGCTTGGACCAAGCGAACTTTCAATTCCTTTGGTGGTAAGTACTGTAATATCTGTTGGGGGAATTACGTTTTACGTCCAAGATATTGAAGATTAATATTTGTCACGAAAAAGGCTTCTTTAAAAACTGACGTGTATCAAGTCTGAGCAATATTGAAGGAAAACGTGAGTTATAACTACTTTATTTCAGGAAACGTGTTTCAATGTATCAGAAGTAAAAATTCATAAAATGCAAATTCCTTCTTGTATTCTACAACTCTTTTCTTTTCTTCTTTTTTAAATGTACGTGAAGCGTTCATGGTTCTTAAATTTCATGTCTGGAGTTTACAATAAACTTTGGAAACAGTGCTAGGCAAACATCAGTATGTTCAACAATGATGTTTAAAGGAGAAACTAACGCCAAACTGTGCCGCGTTTTTAATCAGTAAGACTGGCAAAAAAGATTACAAAACAATTATTTTAGGCTTGTCTAAATTGAACAAACTTAATAAAACTACGGAAATCGAGTTAGGTCAGCCACAGCTTTATAAAACATATTAGATTTTTAAAGATTTAAGACTGCCAATCTTATTGACTTACGGTAATCTGCGACTCTCGTATGAGCAACAAGAATAAGAGTAAACATGCTCATTTAATAAAAAAAATAACAGCATTTTCATAAGTACATAGGTGATTACTTTTTGCATTAGAAAGAGCACGATTTTTGCCGATCTAATCAAATAGTGCTATATAGCGAGTACATACATAAAGGACCTTACGTCGTAAACACAAGATGTGAAATGAATAATTAATCAATCTCAGTGCAGGTTTTATAAAGTCATGCAAGGTACAGTGTTAGAGGCCGCGATCACGATTCAATTTCCATAATTCATTTAAATTTAGCTACTCTTGAGCTCTTCGTGATAAGAGATCTCTTGTACCTCCTGCAACTATGAGTGTGCTGTACTTGTATTAGGGGGAGGAGTGGGTGGAGAGATAACGTGGAGTATAATAAGACGGATTGAATAACCTCACCCCCACTCCCCTTGTTTGATACCGTTCTTCTCACTGACTTAAAACAACGCTGCGGCCCTTCTTCTCAGAACATCATATCGACGGCAAACGGGAAAGGCACAAGAGACAAC
The DNA here is from genome assembly GCA_016490735.1 of Pachyseris speciosa. Classification (NCBI taxonomy): domain Eukaryota; kingdom Metazoa; phylum Cnidaria; class Anthozoa; order Scleractinia; family Pachyseridae; genus Pachyseris; species Pachyseris speciosa. The sequence goes on from JAEMWC010000471.1 coordinate 600,496, forward strand.
AATTATTTTACAAAGGTACGTGTCGACCAAACTGGTCAAGAGAATTACCGTATGAAGTATCTTTTTCATGTTGAGTAATTCTCTTTTTCTTTCTTTTTTTTTTTAACAAACACGAAAGCCGGGCTTGCTAAAATGGAAACTGCAAAATTTTAGCGATCTCTTACGAGTGAAGGTTTGCAGCTTTTGTTTTAGCAACCAAGGAAGAGAGTAGTTATATTTATACCTTGCGTTTACTGAGAGTTTTTCGCCGATGACCATAACAACTTTAATCCGTGAATTTTGAATTTTTGCCACTCGATTTTGATCTTCGTGAATTGGATATACACTTCTGGCTTCGTATTAAGGCAAAAGTATTTAGGTCCATTTTCTTGTTTTGCATGATAAGTTGTGTTGTGCCACGGCGGTAAAAATTAAAATTAGGTTGTAGTGAGGCAGTGTTTGATTTTAGACTTCTCGCCGAAATAAAAGTCACGAAGCGTGGAGAAGCTTGATAAACAAGAGAAATCACTTAGAAATCATAACTTAAATATTCATTACTTTCATGATTAAATCTGGTGCGCGTATATAGAGAGCTGATTATGGATGATCTGAATGACGGTTGTGTATTTTCGCTTCATGTTTCGATTTACAAGCGGCGAGCAGAAGTTGAATAATTCTCCTGCAAATCAATTTTCTTCACTTCTATCTCCTTCAAATTTTTCTTTTCGCTTTAAAATCTACTAAGATATTTCTTAGTGAATCATTTGGAGCATTTGTTCTTCTTTCGACCAGTCCGCAAGTGGCACAAACATTTTTCTTTTAAAAGCGAAATGTGTTTTTCTGTTTTTGCTATCATATCTGATCAAATTGAGAGCTGCTTTTATCAAGGAAATTTGTTTTGTTTTAAGAGCATGATGACAGTAAATGGATTTATCCAGAGATATTTTAAATAAATCAACGCCATTTCTCGAAAACAATCGTCAAAGCAAGCGTGCAATTCAAAAATAGAGGACAACCTTGGTTTAATAAACAAATTGAAATAATTAGAACGAAAATAAAACCAAAGTGATTACTTTGGTACTCTCTAGCCAATCACTATGGGCGCAGCTTTCCTAATGAACCAATCACAATTCGAAAACAGTGCAAAGCGCGCAGAAATTTTGTGCTAAAAAAACCAAGTCACGTTTGGATCAGGGTCGTGTTTTCTCATAAAGTAAGGACTCAGTGAGTAGTGCGAGTTTTGCTAGAGTTTTGCTTACACTCTTGATATCATAAATACAGATCAGCTCAAGGACTTAACTCGTATAGATATATCCATGATCACGTACCGTATCGTTCTTTTCTTCTTCTTCTTCTTTCTTTTTTTTTTTTTATCAAAGATCGACGAAGACAGGGCCTTTTACAGAGTCACAGTAGGCGTTCGATCTGAGGCCATTTGGGTTTCAAGGAGCGCAAATTTGCCATAAGGAGCGATCAGTTTAAATTCTCAAGGCTAGCATCATGGGACACCCAACTAACTTCTCTGCGGTGAGCGAGTCAGAGAAGCAGATAAAGTTGGTTTTGTACATTCTAACATTCGTGCTGGCAGTCACTGGAAACTCCCTCGTTCTTGTTATTTTGAAGAAGAAGAAACGCAAATCCGTAAACGACCTTCTCATCTTTAATCTATCGACGTCTGACTTGGCTTTAATGCTACTGTCTCTGCCAGTCAATGTTTTCCTCCTTAGCGGGATCACCTTTCCAACGTCATTCTGCAAGTTTATTTCTCCTCTCATGACCGTCACTTTCAATGTCAGCATCTTTACTTTGACTTTCATGGCGGTATACCGCTGGCGTGTCATCATCAACTCCCTGCGACCGGAAATGCGTCATAGGTACATCATCGTGTGGATTGCAGTCATTTGGATTCTGGGATTTCTGATCTTACTTCCGCTCATAATAGTAGCCGAAACGGACGAAACAGGAGGTTGCAAAGAGAACTGGAAACCAGAGCAAAGTCGCGCGTACACCGCGGTCCTGTTTACATTGCAGTATGTTGTACCGCTGGTAACCATCGCGGGCGCTTACGTATTGATTGCGATTGATATTGGAAAAGCTAAAGAGAGGCAAATCTCAAACGCCCAGGATCGGCTGGCGTTAGAAGTGAGAAGGAAAGAAGATCTTCAGATTATCAAGATGATGGGAATGATTGTCGTGTTATTTGCTGTGTGCATGCTGCCAATTCAGGTCGCGTGGCTAATATCGGACTTTGGACGTAACGAGCATAAACACGTGGGGGATGTGTTATTGAGGGTGGCTGATATCGCAGCGTATCTGCACGCTTGCCTCAATCCCATAGTTTACGGAACTATAACAAGGTACTTTCGTCGTGAATACATTAGATATATGAAATCCATTTTTCACTGCTAAAAATCAGAAACTGTTGGAAGGACGTTCTGTCACGTACTGCAGTAGCCAGAAAGTCGGAAGTTGGCTAATGTATTTGCTGAACGGGTTTTACAATTAGAGACCTAAGTTCTTTTCTGCCTGATACCAAACAACAAGCCAGGTAAAAAAATCAAAACAAAAAACAACAAACGAAATAAAAACAAACAAACAAAACAAAAACAGCAACACAACGAAACGAAACAAAAAGCAAAAACAGTAGGTGAGCTTTTATTCAAGGTTTCGTCTACCTGCGTTTCCCGCTTCTTCGTGTTTGTTCAATTTATAAGTGCGCCGCAACCAAACCACATCTTGTGCAAAGAAAGATTGCATAGCATTACCTGTTATTTAGCAACCTTTTCTGTTAATAGAATTTCAGGAAAATCCAAAAACAAAGTCAAACATTTTGCTTCAAGTTTATTAATACATTCTAGCCATTACTCAAATTGGCAATCATCATCATCATCATCATCATCAGCATCATCATCATCATCATCATCATCATCATCATACTTTAGCAAATGCGTTGTCTGCATCGTGAAAACTTTCCATTGGATGCCGGGGGCCATATAAGTAACTCAGCTGTAAGTCAGGGCTGTAAGAGCCAAGTCTCTTTCCCTCCTGTCTCTCTTTTGCGGCATTTTGAGACTGAACGGAGTCGTTGAGCCTCGTTTCAGTGGAGTTCTGCTTCATTGGGTATATTTATAGCTTTGTTCATGTTAAATAGTTGATGTAATATGCACCGATTAATTAAATAAATGGAAATGAAGATACAGATGTGCATCCAGTTCACAGGAAATGAGTGCCTGTAGGTTCATCCATCAAACAAATGATTTTGGAAGATCATATCCAAACATTTCAGAATCGTTGCGAAATATGCGCAGGATACTATTCAGAGTCTTCGTTGGAAGCTGCGAGTAGAAGGAAGGAATCTTAGTCCAAGTGATCGAGGGTCTGACCTCAGGAAACATAACGGTCTTGTTCAGCCCAGAAACTTCCAAAACATAAAGAGCTTCTTTTTCAAGATTTTCAAATCGTCCAATGAAATCATAGTTGATTCCACAAGGGTTGCATAACTTATCATATGTTTGCCAATGTTCGTTGCAACGCATTCCTCTCTCGTTTATTCTTACAACGTAGCTCACAAATTCGTCAAACGTTATGTTCGTTTCTTCCGGTGTCATGCCCTTCCTGTACCGTGAGACAATTTGTGGTCCCCAGAGCGAGTAGAACGCCGGGTCATTGTTGTAAAATTTGTCGATATAAGCTGATAAGAGACGCTCGAAAGGTTCTCGCACAAATACAAACTTGAAGAAGGTTTTGAGCATTTCCTCAGCTTTTTCCCGTGAATATTGAGACAAAAACTTAAATTGCCAACCGAAGTGAATCCAGTATTTAGATGCTGATTTATTAACGTGGTCAATCCAATGTTTAGGTACTGATTGATTGAGGTGGATCATTGTTGTTTTCCACTGAGTGCAAGCAACTTTGGGTATGTAACAAAAAAGTATTTTGAACTTTTCGTCCACCAAAATGTTCATACGACGTTGCGTATTTACGGATTCGTCGACTCTATTAGTCCTTTTACAAAAGTCCCTCATAGTTGCCAGTCTTTCTAAGTTCAAGAGTTCAATGCTTTTAACGGTACTGGGCTGGAGAGAAAAATATGCGAAAAGGTTAGTTTACATCAGTTTCGTTCGTTCGTTCGTTCGTTCGTTCGTTCATTCGTTCGTTCCTTCGTTCCTTGGTTCCTTGGTTCCTTCGTTCCTTCGTTCCTTCGTTCCTTCGTTCCTTCGTTCCTTCATTCCTTCGTTCCTTCCTCCGTTCGTTCCTTCGTTCGTTCTGTCTGTCTGAAAACGTAAGGCTTGTGGGATGTGGCTGGAATGACAAGGATACTTCGCAAATTAATGTGATCTGGTAAGCTGAAGCCACTCTAAAGGGCACTAAGGCCACATGGTAGCGGGCATTACCCCTTAAATCAACCAAAGCAGAGATTGAGCCTAAGCATTAGCAGCCATGGACAGCTGTTTCGGCCTTGTTAGGCCTCATCAGCATGGCATAGCTAATTCTCAGGCTCAAGTACCCACATATGAAAAGCAATGAAAACGGTCGGTAAAGCTTGTGGGATGTGGCTGGAGTGACAAGTCTGTCTGTCTGTCTGTTTTTTCTACAATTCCGTACGATCAGCCCCCAAATATTTTTTCTCGTTAAAAAAATCTTTGCACCTGTTCGAAACGCATTGCGCCTTTTTTGCGCCTTTTTAAAATAAATGTAAAAGTTACGAAATCTAGCCATCATCTGCCCCACGACCGAGCTTGTAAGGGGCATGGGTCTATTCCAGATTTGACATCACAAACGGCTGATTTGCATCACGCAAGTCTTTGTAAACATACATGCAAATCAGTTTGTGACGTCAAATCAGGAATAGACCCATGCCCCATACTAGCTCGGTCGTAGGGCAGATGATGGCTAGATATCGTAACTTTTATAGCCTATAAAAAGTCACGATTTGTCGGGGGCTCCTGGATTTGTTTAAAAGGCGCAATTGAATGCGTTTCGAACAGGTGCAAAGATGTATTTAAGCAAAAGAAATATTTGGAGGCTATTTGACGTTATCTACTTTCATTTCAATAGTGACGTACTAACTCTTGAAAGAGGGGAGGGGGGGCAAGGGGGGTCTTGTCACAAAGTCACGAGAGTAAATTTTCGAGACTTCACTAAGATCACGGAAAAAATCTGATCACAATGCAGTGAAATTCAGCTACGAACTCAACTTTAGATTTATTTCTTATCTATTCACGATTCACAGCCGAGGACTTTTGCTTTTCACGCCTCACGGAATACACTTCAATCACGATTCACGGAACAGTTTTTTTATCAAATCACGATTCACAGAGCACAAAAAAAAAAAAAAACGGATCACGGCGTCACGAAAATACCCTTGCCCCCCCCCCCCCCCCCCCTCCCTCTTGAAAGTACATTATTAAAATTAAAGAGAATCAAATCTCTCTCCCCTCCCCCCATCTCTTTTTGTTTTTGTTTTGTTGAATAAGCTCTTTTAGTGCAGTGTCACTGTTCTATTTACTGAAAACGACTCATTTACTCATTTACTCATTTAACACTGCGAGTTAAAAATAAATTCGAAGAGAGCAAATCGATCAACAAACCTCCATCAATCTTGGTGGGCTGCTACCTAAAATATTAAGGTTTAAAAGTTTTGTTGTCAATATTTTAATATTCAAAATACGCCATTTGTTGAGCACATGCATTTGGGTACTGTTGGGTGAATGGTGCGATGGCTCAGGACAGGCATTATAAAATACTTTGATCGCAATACTATCTCTTTTGGGTGTAAAATATTAAGTAAAGTGGGTAACCTATTCACTGGAAATTATCTCCCTATTCCCCTGATCAATTCTTCGATCGAATTTTTTCCGTAGCGTTTTTTTCTTTATTTTCTAATAGAAGTTCTCTAACAAAAGTATCCGAAAGATAAGAAGCAACAATGTACGCTTCGTTGAGCAGTCGAGGGTATCGACTTACAGGTTGTACTATTCTCACCTTGTATCTTACTTTCGCTCCACTGTAAAACTATCACAACAGAGATGACAAACGCCATGAGAACTGAAGTTACGAAGGCAATCTTGACCGTTTTGTAGAGCTTCATTCCAGCCTTTTGTCATTTGAAGCCGTTTGGGTTTTACTCCAGTCCGTTGATCCTGTTTGTTGTTTGGCGGTGATTGATGTTTAAAATATGCACATCCACGTCTTTTAATTTCTTCCGTTGATGAATTCCATCTAGCGAGGGTTAAGTTACTAATAACAACCCCTTACGGCGGTATTCTGAACTGATTCAAGATTATTTCTATTGCTTGTTTGTGCGCCAGCCAGTGAAAATATACGCTCTTAAACTAGGATGTGTGTCGGTAATTGTGCATGCTGACGCGATGTCAGTACAATTATCTGAAGCAAAGATTGTTAAGAATGAGACGATGGGCAGTAACTCATTGGGTCAGACAATAAGTTCAAAAACAGATGTACACTTGGAGTCACTTCGACAGTGATAGTTCGAGTCGAACCTGTGGGAGCCACTCAATCAATCAGCTTTTGCCAGTAAATTTCAGAAAACCGGTAAAGACAGTGGTGGTTTTCCAAGCTTTCTTTTCCTTAAGTAACGTTTCTGCTGCTTTTTTCGAAATTTGTTCCATTTAAGTCTGCTTTTTCTGACGACGAGTGATCAGACCCGGTGATCAGAAAACCAGTAACACGACAGCACGCAATTGTTAACTAAAGATGCTAAAAAGAATCAAATTTTAATCGACTTTTTGTGACAATTTCGTTGTAACTCATAAGGATAACTCATAAGGATGTCAGATTTTAACTCAACACTTATTAAAACCAAATGAAAAGGGGAAAATAAGACAATTGGGGAAAATAATAAACGGCATGATTTGCTTCACGAGTTGACAGTATGTATCCGCTGAATCAGTAATGATGAAAATCTCCATAATGAAAACAAGTGGATATGGTTGGCTATTTTGTTTCAAAATTATATATGACACGATATACGTTGGGTTTTTTTGTCGAGCATACTTGATAAGATTCCTTAGATATGAGATTTTGTCCCACGTATATCGCATTAGTGACCTTTAAGGGCCCATGCATTTGGGGGACTCAAATGCGCGTACACACGATTACGTAATTGTACACGCGGGGTTCCAAACATCCATTTGTATAAGACGTCACAAAATATAGTTGCCTTTGACTAATACTTCAAGTACGATCCACGCGAAAAGTACCGTATAACTTTGGAGGAATCAAATATGGCGCCCCTTTATTTTCAGGTCTGGAACATTCACAAGGTTTTCGTCAGTGGCATTCCTAACATTAACATGGTTTGTTGTTCAAGGCTCGCCAACCACGGCCTTGCTGGAGTCTGTGGATTGCCTTTTAAGGGACCGTTCAAGGTATATACTTTATTATATGACTGGCTCTTTCAGCGGTCAAGATGAATCAATTTTCCTATTATGATTGGCTACCCGCAAGGTCAAGATGGAGCCATCGTGACCCCTCGGGATGGCCCGTTCGTCCCGCGTTTCACTAACTTTTAATAGCGTCCTTTGAGTCATAATAAATCCTTTATTGACCAAGCTTGTTCGGTCAAGATGGCGGGATATTGGCCTCGTTCTTTTTTTGCGTGTTTATGGACCTTGACTTCGTCTCGGTCCATAAACACGCAAAAAAAGAACTTGGCCAATATCCCGCCATCTTGACCTCACGCTTGGCCAATAACCCATATGTATTGCACGCTTGTCGTTTAAAAGGTCATTTGCGGCTTTGCAGACATCTTTGGGCTTGTTACGCGCGAACCTAACTAAATAGCGCCTGCGTAGGAGGCTACGGTCTCGCTCCGTTATTTTTTCTTCTCTCTGCTTAGTTATCTATAAAGTTTTGTTTTTGCGCCAAATCTCTGCAGTACTCAATTTTTTTGCGTAGTTACTAATTTGGGAGATACCTTGAACAATCCCTTAAAAGGCAATCCACAGACCCTAGCAAGTTCGTGGTTGGCGAATTTTGGCGAACAACAAACCATGTTAAGGTGGCTCAAAATGGTTTCGTTATTTTTAAACACCAACTCTTTGATGGATTGATACTCAAACAATTTTTCGTTTGTTCCCTTGAACATGGTATCAAAAAATCAAATTATTTCTCAACAAGTCATGGTCACTGCTTTGAATTAAAGTTACCATAGCAACAGTACAGCCTCTTAGAAACACCCTTTTGATACCATGGAGTATCGATCCATCAAAGAGTCTAAGAATGCCACGAAAACCTTGTGAATGCTCTGAAAGGGACGCCACATTTGATTCCTCCAAAGTTATACGGTACTTTTCGCTAGGATCATACATGAACGATTAGTCAAAGGCCACTATATTTTGTGACGCCTTAAACTTAAGACACACTAGGCGATTTTATAGGCCGATCGCGGCGATTTTGGTCGCCAGCGAGTTTCACTGGCGATTGATGCGGACACACTAGGCGAATGTTTTCGCCGATCGCGGCGATTTGCCACTCCAGTTTTGTTGCCAGGCTCCGTCGAGGGCATCAATATACACTTAATGTATGGTCCCGAGGGAAACAGTTTTGTTTTCCCGAGAGTCCTGATGTTCAGGACTCAAGGGAAAACAAAACGAACTAGTTTCCCGAGGGACCATACATTAAGTGCTTTGTTACATACCGAGACTTTCCCTTCAACAATCACAGCAAAATGAACAAACAAACAAAGACGGCACTACAAGAACATTTCTCTATCCACAAGCCTGCTGAATGAATAATGTACAAATGACTAAAAGTACCTGAAAAAGTAGAATATTCCTTTCTTGTATTTTCTGAATCTTTTCTTCCTATTAGATGCTGAATTTCTTCGGCTAATACTGGAGAAAAACGTTTCCTTCTAGTCTCAGGTTCCATACTTTTGTATTAGCGTTGGTTTAAACTGAAAATAAAATTACAACAAACTTTATTAATAACAATAAAATTATACCTATTTACAATTATCATAGACTAAAAATTTTGATGAAATAAAGAAAATATTAAAAAATCCTAGAATAACAAATCTACAGACTCAACGCCATAATTAAACTTTCTAAAATTAGCGGACGCGCTATCGTAGGCAAAACTTTTGATGAAATAAAAATATTAAAAAGATCCTAAAATACTAATTTACAAGCTCACTTTCTAAAAATTAGTGGACATACGCTTAGCAAGCGTTTAAGCGGCAGTCATCAATGAAATCCCCATTGTCAAATTTTGTGGAAGGGTGTCCTGGAGCCTCTTACGCATGTGTGTACCGACCTTAAAATCTCAAATGTTCTAATCCAAGTAATAGTAATGTGATAAGGGTCCTCATTCTTCTCTGACAGCTTCTCGGCTAGGCGTTTGAGGAAGCAGTTGCAGTCGGCTCCCATCCCACCGTTGGTTCTAAAAACCACGGGAGTGAAAGATCCCATTTCAATGTCCAGCACCCTCTGTTGGTACTTCCGCTTTTCCTCCTCCTCCTGCTCCTTAAAGATTGTGGATGTTGCTTTTCCCTGGTTACATTTGGAGCTAACATGCGTTACTCTCACATCAAAAAATGCTGTAACTCCTCGAGACCAGAAGCCCCCTGCCTTAATGTCCAGTCTTGCCTCCGGGCTTGTTACCGCGCTTTTGAGGTTGAATCGCTCATTATCGAGGGGCTGTAGTTGTGGTTCGACTTCAACGTTGGTGCAAACCTTACCAACAAGTGAGTTAAATAGGATGCGAACACCATCGTGTCTCTGCGCCACAAACCCTCCCTTTTTGCACGACAGGGCATGACAGACGCTATAATTCGCACCCACAAGCACACTTGCTTGGTAAGTCAGACAGGGGCAAATTATACCTTAAGCGCAGAGAGTCTCTGAATTCTTGTTTATTCAGCACTAAGCCTTGATCGACAAGAGGCGCTGTGGTAAGCCACGAGCTCGCACCTTTGTCTCTAGATTGGTTAACTGACTGCAACAGATCCGAGGGTAGAGCGGAATCAATACTTTCCATTCTCGATTTTACCGAAGCGGTTTTCAAGGCTTGATGTTGTCTTCTTAATTCCTCCATGGAATTCTCGCCTGCCACCATGAACATGCTCTGTGTGGTAATAGAATCTACGTGCGGTGCTGCTATTAACGTAGAAGCAGCAAACTGCTGTGGAGCTTCAAACCGCAAGTCGGGTATGCCTAGCCCTCCTTAAACTGAAAATTGGCAGTGTTCTCAGGTCCGCCCTCGTCAATCAAGCTGACGTGAGCACGTGCTGAAGATCATGCCACTTTTCATTCATGCACTAATCACGTGCCGTTTTATCCTGCGCGCGGATAACAACTGCGGAATTGTATCCCGATGGGGATACATTTGAATTTGGTCATGGGCACGTTACCAACAATCAACCAATCGCAGTGCTCGTTTTGTTGAGTGAAAGTCTAGGTATATAAGAATCCCTGTTGTTGTCGGCCATTTTGAAAAGTCATGTCATAATATCGTCCAATCTGACTGGCTGACTTTACTGGCGATTCGCAGCGATGAGCGTATAAAATCGTGGGAACGGGCACACTAGGCGAATGCCGGCGAATTTAATCGCCGATATTTGACATGTCAGATACCTTCGATTTTATACGCCGATCGCGGCGATCGGCGAAAATCGCAATAGCTGCACCGGGCACACTAGGCGATTTTCACCGATCGCCGGTGATCGGGTATAAAATCGCCAAATGTATCACCCCCTTGATACAAAAGGACGTTTGGAACCCCACGTATACGAGCACGCAATCATGTGTACGCACATTTGATGTCCCCCTGGTGTACTGGCCCTTGAAGGTCACTTATATACACGAGGTTTGCACGCGGGTATGATTGAAAACGGACATATACGTGGGACAAAAGCTCACACATATCGTGGCATAATTTTCAAACAAATGGACAAATGGTTAAGTAGAGACACTGTTTCATCAAGAAAAAAAAATTCTCGCCCGGCAGGTGGGTCAGCAGTATGCTGTAAATGCTCTGCAATCTTCGTCTTGTTTTAACCGCAACCGTAACTAACAAGAAAGAATTCGCGCATGCAAACGTTGCATAAAATTACCTGTTATTTAACAACGTTTTCTGTAACGGAATTTCAAGAAAATCTGAAAACAAAGCCTAAACACTTCGCTTAAAGTTCTAGTTTATTAAAACATGCCAGCCACTACGCAAATTGACCTTTAAAGTATTTAAAGACTAAATTAGTAATAATACGATAACAAATGCGTTTTCTGCATCGTGAAAACTTTCGATTGGAAGCCGGGGGCCATATAAATAACTTAGCCGTGAGTCAGGGCTGTAAGAGCCAAGTCTCTTTTGTCCGTTTTGTGGCATTTTGAGACTGATCGGAGTCGTTGAGCCTCGTTTGTATGGATTTCTGCTGAAAATGCTCAACTTTTCATAGACCCATTTTCAAAAATGCAGGCTGGCATACAATATAATATTTCATTGGGTATGTTTCATACGTTTTTTTTTTTCATGTTAAATAGTTGATGCAATGTCCACCGATTAATTAAATACATGGAAATGAAGATGAAGATGTGCATCCATTTCCCAGTTTCCAGGAAATGAGTGCCTGTAAGTTAATCCATCAAACAAACGACTTTGGAAGATCATATCCAAACATTTCAGAATCGTTGCGAAATATGCGCAGGATACTATTCAGAGTCTTCGTTGGAAGCTGCGAGTAGAAGGAAGGAATCTTAGTCCAAGTGATCGAGGGTCTGACCTCAGGAAACATAACGGTCTTGTTCAGTCCAGAAATTTCCAAAACATAACGAGCTTCTTTTTCAAGATTTTCAAATCGTCCAATGAAATCATAGTTGATTCCACAAGGGTTGCATAACTTATCATGTTTGCCAATGTTCGTTGGAAAACATTCCTCTCTTGTTTATTCTTACAATGTAGCTCACAAATTCGTCAAACGTTATGTTCGTTTCTTCCGGTGTCATGCCCTTCCTGTACCGTGAGACAATTTGTGGTCCCCAGAGCGAGTAGAACGCTGGGTCATTGTTGTAAAATTTGTCGATATAAGCTGATAAGAAACGCTCGAAAGGCTCTCTCACAAACACAACCTTGAAGTAGGTTTTCAGCATTTCCTCAGCTTTTTCCAGTGAATATTTCGACAAAAACTTAAAATTCCTCTCGTAGTGAATCCAATATTTAAGTAATGTTTGATTAAGGTGGTCAATCCAATATTGAGGCACATTAACGTGGATCATAATTGTTTTCCATTGAGTGCAAGCAACTTTAGGAATGTAACAAAAAATTAAAGTATTTTGAACTTTTCGTCGACCAAAATGTTCTTAAGACGTTGCGTATTCACGGATTCGTTGACTCTATTGGTCCTTTTACAAAAGTCCCTCATAGTTGCCTGCCTTTCCAAGTTCATGAGTTCAATGCTTTTAACGGTACTGGGCTGGAGAGAAAAATATGTAAAAAGCCGGATAAGCTAGTTTACATTTCTTTCGTTCGTGAGTTCGTTCAGAATGTCTGTCTGTCTCCCTCCGTCTCTCTTTCTACCATTGCATCAGTTAACATACCTGGCATTATTTGACTTGTCTACTTTCATTTCAATGGTGACGGCATTTCTGTAACGACCTCAGTTGCTACCTCTTGACACTACATTATTAAAATTAAAGAGAATCAAATCTCTCTCCCCTCCCCTCCCCCATCTCTTTTTATTTGTAATAAGTTCTTTTAGTGTAGTGTCACTGTAGCGTCTCTACACTGAAAACGACTCATTTACTCATTTAACACTGCGAGTTAAAAATAATTTCGAAGAGAGCAAATCGATCAACAAACCTCCATCAATCTTGATGAGTCCCTGCCTAAAAAATTAAGGTGTAAAAGTGTTGTTGTCAATATTTTAAAATTGACAAAACTATATCGTCGGCCATCTGCTGAACACATGCATTGGGTTCAGTGAGTGAATGGTGCGATGGCTCAGGATAGGCATAAAAAATACTTTGATCGCATCTCTTTTGGGTGTAAATATTAGGTAAACTGGTTAACCTATATATTTATTCGCTGGAAATAATCCCTCTATACCCCTGATCAAATCTTCGAAAAATTTTTCCGTAGCGACTTCCCTTCATTTTCTAATCCAAGTTCTCTATGAAAAGAACCCGAAAGAAAAAAGCCACAGTGTATCACGCTTAGTGGAACAATCGCCTGCATCGATTGACAGGTTGTATTTTTCTCACCTTGTGTTTGACCGAATCCGACCTTGCTCTCGCTCCACTGTAAGTGTGTCAGAACAGATATGACAAACGCGATGAGAACTGAAGTTACGAAGGCAAACTTTACCGTTTCGTACAGCTTCATTCCAGAATTTTGTTTTTTGAAGCCGTTTGGTTTTTACTCAAGTTCGTTGATCCTGTTTCTTGTCTGTCGGTGATATTTTAAAATATGCACATCCACTTGTTTTCTTCTTTGACGAATTCCGTCCAGCGAGGGTTAAAGTTACTTGTTTGTTTGTGCGCTAGCTGTTGACAATAAACGCTCTTAAAGGAGCTCGGTCAAGATGTTTTGGGTCATTATTCAAAGACATAAAAAATGCATTTAAATAATGGGAAACAGTGAAATAACAGTTTGTCAGGGAAGATAAGCACTAAAGAGACAAGAATAAATGCAAATATAGCGAGGATGGTGAAGGATGGAGAAGATTGAAATGGATTACAAGTGACCTTTTTGAAAAATCGAGGCTAAACTTTTTAAAATCCAAAGACCGTGACGTACCTCCTTTAAACTAGGACGTGTGTAATTGTGCATTTGTACCGGTATCTGATCAGCTGGTACAACTTGAGAGAAAAAGAACATTCCCCTGATCTGGATGCGGTCTTTGATCTCACTTAAAAAAATAAGTTCAACAGTGTTTGCATAGACATTATACGGTTCTAGTTAATTAAAAAAATAAAACAGCATTTTTTCATCTGACGAATTTGGACGGGTAACTCGTCAATTGAAGACCGAGACCTCGGTCCAACAATTCCGAGTGAGAGACTGGGAAAAGAAAAGAACAGGAAAAGTTAATAGTAAATCATTCTCACTGCATACAATTGCCCTGACACGGGAAGCTAAGTTATGGGAGGATACCCGCTCCTGCCCCAGACACTCAGCTGTCAATTCCGGAAAGGAGGCGAAGAGAACGGAAAACCAAAAGGGCAACATCGCATATCCTCGCAAAGAATCTCAAATTATTCCTTCCATTACTCAGAAACCCCAATCCCCCATACGTACATTTTAGGGCGATCTGTACAGCAGCCTCCAAATTATCGGGGTGTGAAACCGGGTTACCAAATCAGAAGTCACTCTTGGAAACACGCTTTGTAACGTTGTAAGAGATGTGTTAGCATCTAAGCGTTGGACATACCTTTTGCGACCTCCCCACTTTTCCAGCCCAAGTATTGGGCCACATCTTCCTGGGAGCAACCTAAAAGCTTTAGAGTGTTGGACAAACCCACCCGAAAACTATGCGGAGTCTCTCCTGCGTGGACTTTGGACCCTAAAAGGTGCTACTAGTTCCGGAGGAGGCAAGGGGCCAACAAAGGGAGGGATTCCCCGTGAAATGCAGCAGAGAGGAATGTCTCCTACAGAGATGTGCGTGCTGAGTCTTGCGGCGAACAAGGGATAATTTGCCAAAGATATAAGTAAAGGGAAACGAAAATAAGCTGAAGCAAATACCCGAAAGGGGAAAAAGGGAACCCGTCCCTTTGTTGTCCCCAGACTCCGAACTAGGTCCTGAATTGAGACACTGAGAAGGTCCCCCCGAGGTCAACTGGGTAAGGGCAAAGATCCCACCCAAGGAGAAAAAAAAAACAGACGAGTTTAAACAAATAAAGGAAATGAGACAAAACGCGCAACCCCTTGATTAACAGAATTACAGATACAATTATTGGCGTCCACGCCCACGTGCATGCCGCCACTTCGTCCGGAGAGTTACGTGCCATGTGCCCCCATCCCGCGCAAGGGTAACACTGAACCGAGTATGGAGTAGACTGGCGCAACGGTCGCTTGGCTTGGAAAGTCGAAGAAGACGCCTTGGAGATCCCCCTTAGGATAGATGTCGCCTCTTTGGCCATCCTCGCTCTGAAAGGATCCGCCACTAGACCAAGCATCAGTCATTGAAGATGAGTGGGACTGGTACGGGTTGCCTGACCCCAACTTCTTCAAGTGCCGCGGCATATTCATCCGCTTTCCATGTGCCTATGTCATAGCTAAACGCACAAGGGTTTCCAGAAGCTCAATAGCTTCGAAACGGTCAAAAAGAGACAGTGGTATATTGAGATGCCTTCTCAGGGTCACCAGCGCATTAGCGCAACTCTCACCAGCTTTCTCTTGCTCCAAAAGCTTAATCTTATTTCCTAACATCTGAATACGGACATCTGGCGGCATGAAGAAAAGCGAACGGGGAGCTTAAAGTATTATAAACCCCGACATACACACCACAGCTCAAACAACCATAAACCGCATGCTACACCGCACAAAAAATACCGATGGCCACCTAAGTTATAGGGAAACAAGCGCAACAACCGATGGAAACCATGCTGCGGCTCTCCGGACCGCTGCCTCTCCGGGATTTATAAGTATAGCAAACCCACTAAATTATATCTAAACTCTAGGCCGCTAGCTATCCAGCCGATAGAAGCATAACGAACGCACTAAATCATGCCACAGCTCTCCAAGCTGATGGCCACCCGAGCATAATAGACCAACAAAATTATCCACAGCTCTCAGGGCTGCTGGCTGTCCGGGCCATACTCAAAATACCATGTCACAGCTCTCCAGGCTGCTGGCTCCCCAGGCCATACTCGAAAAACCATTTCGCAGGTCTCCAGGCTGCCGACTCTCCAGGCCGTACTAAAATACCTAAGATTATACAAACGTTCTAGGCGCTGGCTTTCGAAAACAGATCTGCTGGACCCCTGGTCCCACGCGCTCGCCAAAGTTCGCAGCATAGACAACATAAACATAAAACTGCAACGAAATAGAAACAAATAAAATAAATAAACCGCAATGAAAGAGGCAAACAGACAAACAGACCCAAACAAAGGAAAAGAAAGGACAAATATGCAAAAAGGAGATCACTAATGAAAGAACGTGCCCTATGAGGGTAAAAGTTGTAAAACAGCCAACTAATAACACAATAAGACTAACGAGGCAGAAAATAAAACAAAAGGGAATCGCTCTCATGGAACCAAGCCGTAAAACAGCGATAAAAAATAGAAAACCAAACAAGAAAACCGAAGCGAGCGAAAAGCTACCAACCCCGAGCAAAAACCACCATACAATACACAGGCTGAAAATGACGAGCAGTAAAAATCATCGGAAGAATGAGCCAAGCATGAAAACACGTGGGAGGCGAAAAAGTAGGCAAGCGAAACGACAAAAACGTGGAACCCAACGCGCGTTGCCGAAACCTAAATGCTACTGAGGAGTGAAAATTTACCTCTTGTTCAACCCTGGGGGCCGGGGCAACTACAGCAGGTTCAGAAGCGAACGTAACTACCGGCGCCGGTTCAGGAGCAGGCGCCGCCGGAGCTAGCGGTGGAGGCAAAGCAGGTTCAGCGTCGGCCATGACACCGCGGGCTGGTGGCGGTCAAAACAGAGCGAAAATTTTACCGTGACTTCACCGAACTCCGTTGAACTGACTGAAATTGTGATATTTGAAGCGAAGGCCGCAATGCATCATGCTACTAGCGCGCAGGTACAGAACGCTGGAATTTGAAGAACTTAAGCCTTTCCCGCGCGACGGGCTAATTATGTATGCAGTGAGAATAGTCCAGTTTCGAGTTCGCCATGACCACTGAATAAAAGTACTGAGAACGCAGTTGCACAGGGTTAGCCTCGACCTAAAGTAAAATATTCACAAATTCTAGCGAGACGATGACCTGTTTACAGCCCTGTTTAAAGTTTAATTTTCAAATTTGTGGCAACTCCCTGCTAGTATTTGTGAATATTTTATTTTAGGTCGAGGCTAACCCTGTGCAAATGCGTTCTCAGTGCTTTTATTCAGCGGTCATCGCGAACTCGAAACTGGACTATTAAAGGGTAGGGCTGCACCTCTTTGAAACCTCTAATTTCACTGGTTCTTTATCAGTTGCACCTCTATTGTTTTATGGCTAGGTTCCATTGTTTTAATTCTTTGTTTATTGTTGTTTTGAACCAATCTTGTGAGGTGTTGCAAATGGTGCAGGTCGCCCCCTATTAAAAGTAAACACATATCCCCTTTCATAAGTAGCTAGAACAGCAAATGGGAAAGGATTTAGTATAGCGTCGTGACTGAGGATGAGGCAGCACTTTCCAGATGTCTGGCTTCTCACACCTTCTTTTAGCAATTTTCGACAAAAAAGCCTGTTTCCCAATTATTTACTATATCTTGAAGAAAATGTTCCCTAACTATGCTAATATATTTTTAGCCAGTTACATGGAGGTTTTGTTAACGGCTTCCGCTATGGAAGAAATCACCGTATCATCAATCAAAATACCACCAGTCTCAAAAGCGGCAGTATCGGAGATTACCCTTCAAAGTACAAAGATTTCGTAATGGAGCATGTTTGAGGAAATACCTTTAAAATGTTTTAAATTGACTTTTCGCCCTCGAAGTAGTCGGTTTTATATAACATACAGTTTTCGCGAGATAAATATTAGTCGATAGACAAAAATATGCCAAACAGAACTAATAACAATTGCGGGTTTTTGCAGTAGCCATGCAGTCGCTTAGGAGCAACTTGGATTCCGGGATTTATAAAAACCGGAGCATTCCTGAGCTCTTATACCTAATTCACTCGGATTTACACTGAAGAGAAACATAGCCTTTTAGCGGAGTAGGAAGAGGAAGCTCATTCACTCCGTCACACAAGTTTCTACGTTTGGTCTTCAGTTGCTTGCGTATAACGCAGCGGCACAGATGCGTGAGTTCTCTGACGTTCCTTGAACGTTGAATGAGCCTTGCCTGGTGATCACGTGACAGAGAGCAGAACAGCGAACTCCCTCGATCCAGGGCTCCAAGACTTAACGTGGGCTCAGCATCATACAGCAGGCTGCAAATGTCCCAGCGGTTGTTCTCAGCAGCAGTGACAAGTGCTGTCTTGCCAAATACAGTCTCTATATTGGCATCACCATGATGCGATAGAATCAAACGCACACACTCCACATCTTTAGCAAGGTGTAGAGCCGTGCGACCGTTTCTGTCTTGCAAGTTCACCTTTGCGCCCGCGCGACACAGAATTTCAGTGGCTGATACTCGCTCTTGCCTGTTACGGCCGTATTGAGCATACATCAGCGGTGTTGCTCCCCAACAGCTACCTAAATTAAGAGGTGCTGTGTGATTGCAGAGAGCGGCCAAAACGTCGAGACGGCCGTCAAGTGTTGCCATGGAGACAGGTGTCTTACCCATGCAGTCTTGAGCGGATATATCCGCCCCATGCTCCAGTAGAATCTCAGCACACTCGGCAGATTGTGCAAAGTGTAAAGCCGTCATACAGGGGACTCGGCAGGAGCTGGATATAAATATACCGGAAGTGACGTCATCTGACTTGGTACTCCACACGGCTTCTCTGTAATTGACATTAGCTCTATGGTAACAAAGCCATTTCACTGCCTCTATGTTATCGTATTCTACAGCTACTCTCAATGGAGTTACAGGTACTTCTTGTAAGGCACATTGGAGCGGTGCAGAGAAGTTGATATCTGCTCCTGAAGAGTAAAGAACTCGATATCATGAATTTACGTTCAGTCAGGGTTGGTAATAAAATAAAGACCGAGAAGAAAGAGTTTTTAAGTTTCAACAACCCGGTACCAGGCATTAAAGTAAAACTCCACAGGAAATTGAAAAAATGTGTTTCAGGAGGCACAAGATTAACGCATTAATTACTCCTGGGCTAGCACGATTTACTGGGCTAGCTCTCTCGGAGCCACCCCCGGAGAGAGCTTGCTCTTAGGCCGGGAGTGATCAAAGCCAGCCCAGCTCTTAACCGTGACACTGTCACGGTCGCAAAAAATTGATGGGGGCGGGGGAAGGAAATAGTCGAGTGAAATGTAAAAGTGAAACAAGAACAAATCCAACCTTGTCAAGAGTACACTTTGGAACGTATCTTTTGACTTAAAGATTTTCAAATGATTTCGCCGCTGATTTTAACAAGCGAGCGCACAATGGACCTTGATACAACAATAACAGCTTTCGGCTATAGTGAAAATACTACCAAAGAAATACGAATTATAGATTGGAGATAAGTAAGAAAAGCGACTTGGACACCTATGGGTCGCTAATGAGACAGTACACAACTAGCACTTAGATATTATTAGACAGATAATTTATTTTATTAATCTTATTTTAAGCAATTTTATTCCTATTTAATGCAAATTTGTAAATGTTCTATAATACTAGAATTTATTTATTAATTTTATCCTACGCAATTTTATTCCTATCTAATGTAAATTTGTAAATTTTGATGTAAAACTGGCTACGTTTACATGCCCAGTATTTGTAAGTAAGGACCTGGCATTTAGAAGTTTAAACTGCCATAATAATACCAAAAATAATAATAATAATAATAGTAATAATAATAATAATAATAATAATAATAATAATAATAATAATAATAATCGCTTTATTTAAGTCGCAAATATGTTTAGCCGAGCACAGATAGTCTACTAATTGGGGAGACTAAATCAAATCAACTCTAAATAAATCAAATTATATCAAATGTTGGTTTTTGAGGAGAAGGGGGAAAACCGGAGTAACCTCTCGGAGCAGAGTAGAGAACCAACAAAATCAGCCCACATATGACGCCGAGTCGGGGAATCGAACCCAGGCCACATTGGTGAAAGCTAGGCGAGCGCTCTCACCACCGCGCCAATCCTGCTCTGCGAATATAATTTCGTGGCCATAAACAACAGTGGAAAACGAGAATAATAAAATAATTGGAGCTGAGCAATAAATAGCAAGTTTGAAGTACCAGAAACGCCAAAAAATTGAATTCTTATACTGACACAGAGAACCGACTGGTACGTGTCGGAAGAACTTACCAAACTTTGATAAAACGGACAAGCAACTCACAGCTCCTGAATATGACGCAAACACACACAACTTCTCCATCTCCGTCGTCTTGAAATTCCGATAACTCGAAGTTTTCTTTGTATTTAGTTCGCTCAAAATCTCTTCTAGTTGTTGTCCGTCGTCCCTCGAAATGAGTTCAAGAATGCTTTCCATAACAAAAACGAAAACACATAACAAAAACACAGAGGTTAAAAAACCAAGACAAAGAAGTTTCAGCGAACAAGATGTCAGGAGATCGGACCAAATACCGTGAATGGGTTTTAGTAATTTACATGAATTCTTCGTTTGAAGCAAAGAGCATTTAATCGCGGGTGCCCGTAATGAATAATTAAGAACCAAATCATCCATCTCGGCTGGACTCTATTGAGCATTCTTTGTTTTTATCTCATAAATTCATTGTTTGCAGCACCTTAGGCACCTGTTTCGTTTACTGTGGCGTTGATTCATTTGTTGTGGTGAATAAAGAGATTTCAGTTATCAAGGCGAGAGGCCTGGAAAGCTTCTTTGTTCAGAGAAAACTTGGAAGCCGGAGATTTCTAGTTAAGAAGTAAATCCCCTCAAATGGATGATGACAAATTTTATAGGCTAGAGAGAAAGAAAATAATAGATCGATCCAAGGTTTGAAAGGGTGCAAAACCACTGGGGCGAGCGCGCGGCCAAACATAGTCTGCACCGTGAAAAGAAACTAAAGATCCGGTCGCTTTTTTCTCTTGTTTTAGTGATTTTTTTAACGTTTAGAGTTTTTGATATTATTCAAAAGGTATTACTTGTCATACTTGAGCATTTTCTACGTTTTGGCCGATGCCGAGACAAGCAGAAGAAAAGCTTGAATATCAAGACTTTTTGAACTGGACTCTGACTTCGCTGAAAGATTTTTTAGCACTTCAAGGATTGAAACAGACAGGAAAATAAGCCGAACTTGTGGCGAGAACATTCCGTGCCTACGAGCTTAAAGCACCTAAGAAGTTTTCTCAAGAAGAAATTGACAGGAAATTGAAAGAAGAGTACCAACAGAGACTAAAAAAACATCGGATAAGCACCGACCCCAATTCTATTCGGAAAGAAGGCTGGAAGGACAACGTCCATGAATGGCCAAATATAGATTATGGGATGCTTTTTAGCTACATCTTAGGAGTGAAAGCAGTGGATTTAGATTACATTGGTAAATATAAAGACCAAAAGGCATATTCTTATTGGCTTAGTGGCTTTGTAGATACTATATACCATGCTTCATGCAATGACAACTTGTTTTTAAAAGCATGTCTCTTCTTCGCAAAGACTAAACGATGACCCACATCATGTGTGGGTTTGCTTTGAGGGACCAAAGGATAAATAAAAAATCCTTACATCGTGGTGCTCCTGTATTGCAGGAACTAGTGAGGTATGCAGTCATGTAATTGCCTTGTTATACAAAGTGAATTATGCTTTCAAGAAGGACTACATCTCACCAGCCTGTACAAGCATCCCTCAAGGCTGGAACAGAGGACCAAAGAAGGAGGTGGCACCAGGCCAAATTAGAAATCTAAAATTCATTAAACATAAGAAGAAAAGAAAGGACACTAATAGAGATCCTGCCTCAGAGCAAGAACTCAGGGAACACTTTGACCCAAGGGAAGCTTGTGACAGAGTGCTAACAAATGAAAGAGTATCTGATTTGCTTAGAAAGATCAAAGAATGTGAGCCATCTTCTTGTATCCTCAGTTCCATTGAACATGCTAAAGATGATTGCCTTCCTCGACCACTTAAAGAGAAAGCCTTAGCCTTCATGTCTGTCAAAACTAACAAGAGCCTGAACATGTGAAGAAATAGCTTCATCATTTCTGGAACATTGTCAGATGACAAATGATGAGGTGAAGAGAGTGGAAATTGAAACAAGAGGACAAAGCGGTAGTAAGATGTGGTTTGATCAGCGGGAAGGTAGAATTACTGCCTCAAACTTTCACACATGTCACACGAAGATGGAATCAATTTTGAAGTCCAGAAAGAGGAGCAATAATACATATACCCCTCTGGTATTCAACATTTTGAACAAAAGTGATGACATTTCTCACTTGCCTCAAATTAAGTGGGGGATTGAACATGAGAAGGATGCAATTAAGTCATTTTTGTCTGATGTGGCATCCAACATGCAAATGGAATAAATGGGTTTAAACAATGTGTTCTGTTTATAAAACATGATTATGTTTTCCTTGCTGCCTCAACAGACGGTTTGTTTGTGACTGTTGCAGTCCAGCTATACTTGAAGTGAAATGCCCTTTCTCAGTAAAAGAAGAAAATATCAATCTGAAAGCTACATACAACCGGGTTGATTTTTTGGAGGAAGTAGATGGGAGCCCTAGATTAAAGCACACTCACAAGTACTATACAAGTACTACTCAAAAGTACTATACTCAAATGCAGGCTCAAATGTGGATGACTGGAACAAATCATGGATACTTTATTGTCTGGACAAAGGGAGACAAGCTATTGTATGAAAGAGTGGAGTTTAACAGAGAATATTTTAGTGTGGTTCTAAACAACATCACTTTATTCTACAAAACATTTGCCCTACCAGTTTTGTTGGGGTACAGGGATATCTACCAGTGTCCAAAGTGTGACAAAGTTATACTGGAGGAGCCAGAAATCACTGACGTGTCAGTTGAGAACAATACAATACAATATTCTTTATTTGACGAAGGTGACGTAATTAACCCAATGAGTTATCTAACTTACGGCCTTCACAACGGTACAAAATACACATACAAAACAATACCTAATGAGCAATAATTATACGAGTTACTACAAGAGAACTAAAACGAGTCAAATGTATGGTTTAACCGTAGATATAAGGTGATATACGCTAATTACCCTCTAATACAGTTGCAATAAAGAGAAAAACGACACTCATGACACATTAATTGTTCAAGATGAAGAACATTACTAGCAAACTTAATGAATAATATAAGGAGTTTATGCTTGAAATTATTTAATTTAGATGAAAGAGTAATAGGAGAAGGAGATGCACATGCTATTTGCTTAAGATAAGTGTCAAGGCAATTGAAAAGGGTGGCAGCAGAGTAAACAAATGTGCGCTTTCCAGCATTTGTTGTGATGCCTGCAGCACATGGTGGCACTTGCCAAGTGCCAATCTCTCACAGGATGTTGCAAAATCACTGGAATCATGGATGTGTTGTAGTTGTCTGGTTGATGTTGCAGACAGTGACTCTGACAGTGATAGTGATTTTGATGATGTGCCCACCACTTGTACTTCTTGTGACATTGAGATGAATTACATAGACAATGTAACTACAACTGTGGATAATGCTGTACAAACTAATAGTCATTTTCATGTACTGGCTGACCCTGTTGTGTTATCCAGTGCATGTTCATCTCAGAGTATCCCTGTTGGTCAAGAACACATTTGTATCATTTGTACAAACCTGTTCATGCATGGTGCAGCAACCATGAAGACATAACCAGATCTTCGGACTTAGTATGTAAGCGGTGTCAACCATGAAATGACACAGGAATGGGGTCAGGAATAAATAACAGTCTTGTTTTGTCTTCCAGAGTGGAGACACTTAACCCATGAAAATACACTTTAATTTTGTTTTTCTGCATCTGAGTATTACACATAGCTGTTACATTTTGTGGATGGGTTAAGTGTGCTTACTCTGTAAAAATAACCTAGCTTCTTTAACTTACTCACAAAGAGGTGGAAGTAAGTTACATAACGCACAGCATACTCTAACGATATCCACCAGAGGTAGTAGAGTTATAGGTAGTTCATTTTTCAAAATATGAAACCTTTTTACTCTTCCAATAGCTTGTTCAACATATATTCTAACATTTGCAATATTTGATGTCTTTCTGACATCTGAGGGTTACATTTGCATAGAGGCAGTGCAGCTAGGTGGGATACATAATGTAGCCATTGACATCATTAGGTCTTCTTTTATCTTGAATCCCCTGTCTGCCATTACTTCATCATATGGCTCTATGATGTTCAGAAAACCACAGTCTCTGACAATAAAGGCCCTCCCCCATAGCTTTGGGAAACATAGGAAATTGCCCCTGTTGGAGTGATGGCTACTAGTACTTTACATGTGTAATGATGCTTGTACTCACTCCACAGTGCAGCAGCAAGGTTCAAACCACTAGGGGTTTCTGTAAAACACTCAAAACAATCTATTATACATCTCACTTTTGGGTATAGTCTCTTGAAAAAAGTTGGCAAAGTGTTTTTTACTTGTTGTTTGCTTGGCCAGATGATTAAGACTGACAGCTCTTTGGACATCAATTTAATCTATGTAATAAATACACAGCTGACAGTAGTCGAAGAAACCATAACTCTGAATGCGAGATCTTCGTTAATGAGACCCAATTTCAACTTCATCATTGTCAAAAGGAATTCTTGTTCTAAGTCTAGCTTTCGTCCCGGTCCTGGGCGACATTTTTGCAAAACTATGCCAGGGCCGGGTCACAATGGTCTTGAGGTGCTTCTCTTGCTGTCTGTTTGGGTCCTTTCCAGTACTGCATATCTTGGGCTTTAGGGAGGAGGTGATCAAAAATACATTTGAAGCACTTTGTTGAAGGTAGGCCTGTGAATGTTTTCACATCTGCTTCCCTTGAAATTTGCTCAAATTGCATTGGGACTCTTAATTGTAAATCACCGTGATCTAGATCATCTTCATTGTCAGCCGGCTCCATGGTCCGCTCCGCAGTTGTTACTTCGTCTTTGTTTTCTTCACTAACTTTTCGTTCACTAACTTTGCGTTTTTTTGGCGATGGCTTGTTGAGAAAGTCGCTTAATGCTAAGAAAACCGAAGGATAGTCCGTACTTGGATTGTGGCGAGTTCTCTTGCCCTCAGGAAAGTGATTTGAACAGACAAATCTGCCCTCCGATCCAGGTTCGGGATTGAAGTTATCACTTCGTCCTTTCACGACTTGTTTCCTCCACAATTCAGCTAAATTTGGGTCTCTTGGCCACCTATAGAATTTCAATTCTTTTAGGTGATATCTCACAACCAGTAAGTTAGGAAATCGGTTGTCGTTATCACAAAATCCTACACAACAACGAGCGTGCTTTGGCATGGTCACTGTGTTTTTAAATCGCCGCCATTAGTCTGGCCGCGCGCTCACCCCAGTGGTTTTGCACCCTTTACAAACTAGGATCGGTCTATTTATGTTATATAATGCGAAAGCCGATTGGCAGTTTGAATACATTATACAATGTAAACATGAAAGATACATTAAGCCACTTTGTTCAGCTTAAGTTTACTGCCTGCATATAGCGGTTTTCCACAATATTCATACGAGTTATAATAACGACACGACCAACAACAGCAAGTTATGTCTCAGTGTATTTCACGGGTCATTTCTCACTTTTCTGAACATGCATGACTAAGGTTCTGTATTTTAAGCTACGGAATCCTCGAGTTTTTCTTGAAAGTTATTCTTTGTAAATGCAGCCAATCATTCGTTTGCAACGTGCCACCAAGTATTTCTTTTAACTTAAGACATGTTTGATCTGCTAATGATATGGACGTAAAAACTTTTACACTAAAAAGAAAACGAATTGATATACACAGTATGCGAGGATTATTCTTGTTTTGATTTCGTTTCCGCAGTTCATATATGATTTGTTTCAATGTGCGTCATTCAGACTCTCTCTTTCACGGGAACATATGGGCCTATAGCTCAGTTGGTTAGCTAGAGCATCGCAGCGGTCAGTTGCGAGGTCACGGGTTCAAACCCCATCGAAGTCCTTTTTTTTTCAGACTTCTTACGCAATTGCGCATGCAGTAAATTGCGTTCACAACTGCGAGGATCAATCTTCATGTGACAGTATGTTTAAGGGGGCACATGCACTGTGCTTGAATTCTTGTGAGAAGGGTAGTTTTAAGAAATAGAACAAGGAATGAAGTATATCAGTACACAAAAACCCAGTTAGTCCACTAACGGATACAACTAGGAGCACCTTGAGTCGAAAGCGGGCTGTCGTGGTGTCAAATCTTCAATCAAAGAAATGAGATAAAATTCAAGCAATTGCTGAAGGAAAAGAATTTTATAATGATTATAAAATTATTTTTCTTCAGTAATTGCTTGAATTTTATCCCATTTCTTTCTTTAGAAAAAGCCCTCTTATAAATCGTAAAAAATCTGAATTATTAAATGCGCCGTGGTCTATAATTTTATCGAAGAATTTGTTTGGATATGAGGTCGAATGACGGAAATCTGGGCAACAAATAAAAGCTATAGTGTGAAAGGTAGAAAAATGAAAGCATTTACCAGAATCACCTACTTAAATTTCTTATGTTTATCATGTAAACGCTCGTTTTAGTTTTATATCTCATGTTATAGGAGTAAAACATGTACACTAAAGAAACTTTTTTGATGCATTTTATTGCTGTCGTCAATTCCTGTAAAATAGTACACAGCAAAGGGATGTAAAGAAAGGATTAAGCCTAACGTCACAGCAAGTTCCCCGGACAAAATCTACCAAAAATACCCGTAATTTGGTCGAAAAAGAAAAATCCGAACCAACGTTATTCAAGCAATTAATTTTCCCAACATACGCCAAACGTTAAATCAGTCCAGAATCAAAATGTTCCTCTTGATAAACTGCTGCTCTATGTAGACAACGCGCCGCGGGCCTTCACTTGGGAATGATTGCCTTTCCGTCAGCATCGACGCTGAAGCAACAGACATGCGCCATGAAGGGGCAAGTACCCAATCTCTTCTGGCCCTCCGTAGAAACAGCGAGGACATCCTGAAAAAACTTGATTTGAGCAGGTTTCCCTTTGCAGGTATCTCGCATCTCAGTCAGCTTTTGAACGAACTCTCCAACGGACTTGCAGATCTTGAAGGGACAGCCATCTTTGAATGCTGGGCAACTGCCAACGATGCCTTTGTGCTTTTCAATCAGCGAAGCATACGGGCAGACAGCCTTGCTAAAGGCAGGGCACTTGAACATCACATCGTTCAAGGTGACGCCTAAAGGGGTCTGAGAAAGAGAGGAAAAAAGAATCACACATTTTAAGCTTAATTACCCGGGCTGCGCGCGTCTCGCGCGGCGCCCGGGTCTTAAACTACCGACGGTTCTTCTTTTTCGTCGTCGAGTATCATCCACAAATGGCACTTCCGGCGTTTCTGCGCAAGCGCTAACTATTTTTAACAACAGTGATGCGTGTTGTCACGTATGGGAAAATGTCGATTCATCTTGTGGCTTTTGAAGTCTGAACAAACAATATCTTAAGAGAAGTGTCTATGTGAATGTTTGGAAGTTCAACGGCGAGAAGAAAGTTTTTAACATGAGTAAACTTAACGACAGATGGACTGCCGTGTTTCCCCGTGTCTGCTTCAGTAGACAGCGAGTAGTCTCTAATTTTGGCGACGGATTGTGGGGCCACGTGCGCGCGCGAAGTTGCGAGGAGACGCGACGCGAGGGGAGCGCCAAAAATTAGAGACTACAGACAAAGGGAGTTTGACCTTTCACGGCCGAGTGATTCGAGTGTAAATCTCATATCAACAGCAAGAATGATGCCTGTTGTCACGTATCGGAAAACGTCGATTCACCTTGTGTTTTTGAAGTCTGAACAACTAATATGTTAAGACAAGTGTCTATACGAATGTTTGCAAGTTCAACAGCGAGAAGAAAGCTTTTAACATGACCAAAATTTAACTCTAGATGGACTGCCGTGTTCCCGTATCCGCTCCACTGAGATGTACATTTTGTTGAATAACTCAAGTACGGGAAATCACACACCCCTGAGACAGGTAGTTTATTTACTATTTTGCCACAATATCTCAATTTCTGGACTTTAATTTTTGAATGACAAGCGATTATATTTTACAAATGTACTAGCGTCCCTTGAAACTGTCCAGAAACGTTCCTTTCTTGTGTTTCAAATGACCCTGGATTGACGTATTTGTAAACAGTTTCACTCTGCTAATTAATTTTCTACTCACATTTCACCGAGACTCCATTCACATTTATGCGAAAAAATCCAACATCGTTCGATAAGCGTTTCCTTTCTCAAACAATTATCCATCGAAGCGAAAACAAGTGTGCTTAGTTTTTTTTTTTTTTTGGAATCAATACACTATTTTTATCATCTTGCATAACGATAAACCTCTGTGGCCTAAAGGTCATTGTTCCTGCCTGTGACGCAGCTAACCCGGGTTCGATGTCCTTTAGTGGTATATATCACGGGCTATATTTTTTCTGTTTCTCTTTTTCTTGTTCTTTTAGAAATATTTTTTACAAGTGTTATAATTATTGTGCTCAATGGTTGAGCTGTATTTTAGAGGAATATATGTTGATAGGGGTCTAAAGAAATAGACTCCAACACAAGCTAAACACAATGCGTCCGATGTAAGAAAGACAGACTTCCCTCTATTCTTTTGTTTAGCACTAAGTTAGGGATACAATACTGTTTTTTGCAAGCCCGGGTTTAGGCTAATTGTAGCCTCTTGTTAAATAATAACTCGTGAGTCTTCGGAGACGGAGAATAAGCAATTGAATATTGGATTACAAAAAGAAAGGAAAACGAGCATTATATTAGTGCCCTGTGGTGTTGTTTGTTATGCTGTAAAATTAGGTTTCAAGCTTTCGAGTCTGGATAAAACTGTCCTAACGGTTGACCACTGATGTGAAAGGCGCGGCACGAGGGGTGATTTCCTGTGGTACTGTTAATTGTGTTGCAAAACAAAATCTTAAAGTCAAAATCATATATGATTTTTTTCGGCATATATCATTCACCAAATCCTAAAGTGTAACAACCATTCAGATGAAAGCTATCGAGAGTCTTTCATGGTGACGTTTCAGTTTTTATATGCTATACAAGATATTTCAACTTATATGCAAATGAAATATCCTCTCTCGAGTGTGACCTATAGAAGATTCAACTTACTTCAGGTGGGACAAGTACATTACTGTGTGGTGCTTATTATGCTGTACAGATTGGTCTATTATTTAAGTCTGCGATACAATACAATCCTTAATGATGACCACTACCGTAAAAGCTCTATTAAGCCCCCGGGGGGCTTATTTAATTTCAGGCTTTATTAACAGGGGGCTTATTTGAAATCTTTGAACACGCCGTCTTCGAGTTAAATAGTTTCTGTACAAATCTCAAAACAACTGCAGTAGAACTTAATTATTTACTACCGAGCAGGAAACAGTATTGTGTGTTTTATTGTATATTTGTTTAAAAACAAACCAACTGGGCCGCATAAAGTGTATTCCGTAAGAGGGAATACGAGAGAATAATTACAAAATCTCGTGTCCCAAAGGGGGGAGGGGTTATTAGAGAGGTGGGCTTAAAAGAGAGGGAGAACTTTTACGGTATTTAAGAGACTATAAACCTACAAGAGCTAATAACTTTTCAAGTGCGAATACCAATCAAAATCCTTCTAAAAGTGTGAACAGCAGAATGGGGAGGGTGATGCTGCATGAATTCTGTGTT
>JAEMWC010000471.1:635000-640000 GCA_016490735.1 Pachyseris speciosa
CTTGACATCTTGTGGTGGCTGTACGCTTCGCGATATTTTCAAATAATTTCGAGTTTTATGCCACGTATTTTGAGCCAAATCCCTCATTAAAGTCTAATAAATGTTCCAATGGATACATATTAAGGGTTAAATGGTTGAAACGAGTAAAAAGAATGAAATAGTTTAAAAAAATAGCGGAGCTACCAGTGACACGTTCGTTCACTGCCACTGCGAGAGTTGATTTCTGAAATGTCTAAAATAACTTTCCCAAGTCGGAGGCATATTATAATGGCGCTATTGTTATTCAATGATTAGCGAACGAAATAACCACGTTTTCTGAAATCTAGCCGCCAAAACACCAGAAAGTCTATCCTTTGACTTAAATAAACGATCAGTATGAAAATTATTTTTGAAAGTAATTCAATATTGTGGCAAAAAACAGTTACCATGCTGTAACTTTCGGGGTGTCACACAACGCTCTCTTTGATGGGAGGCTGCGTGCGAGCGAAAATACATCACAACCAGTCTAGTTTGAATAATAAGATAGATAGAGTCTGGGAAACAGGTTGCATTACTTGTCACGTGCAGATCGCAATTAGTGTAGCAAGATGCACCCATGAGCTGCCTCAGAGGAGCCTTTGATTATATTTGTTGCTATTTATCATACTCCCTTCACACCCCTCGAAAGTCAGGTGGTCATTGATGAAAAGATCAAATGGAAAACATACCACGATGTAGTCTGGAGAAATTATGGGCTTTCCTTTGGTGTCCTTGGCAAACGGGCAACCACCCTTGGTTTGGAAAAATGGACAGGCAGTTTCCACGACAGCCTCCTTTTCTTTGGCAGTCAGAAGGACATCCCTGAGGAACTGCACGTAAGCAGCGTCTCCCTTACACTGGTCGCGCATCTGGCCAAGCTTGTCTTGAAACTCTCCCACGGTGTTGCATGTCTTGAAGGGGCAGCCGTTCTTGAAGGCTGGGCAGTTGCCATCGGATCCTTTCTTTTGCTCCGGGAGCTTTGAAAATGGGCAAACGTTGTCGGCGAATACAGGACAAACACGCTTGAGATCATCGTTCGATATTGAGGCTGGGTACTGAATGAGAAAATAAAAATACGGTTTTTCAGTTTAGCTTTTAAAATTTAGAAGACCTATATTAGCCCACAATATCAAAACATGACTGTTGCTATAATTCTTATACAACGCTGCCCCAGTGTGAAATGTTTGGATATTTTGTTTTTGAATAGTACTCGAGGATTGGTGGGGTGGCACTTTGAACAACTATTCTGGCAAAAAAAGATCGAAAACCCCACTCCTGGGCCAGTTGGCTATGGTATAATTAATCAGGATTTGGATCACGAAGTGATAAAATGCCGAGACGTTTTATTATCACTATTAGTGCAAAAGTCCAGTTTGTTACTCGAACTTGGGCTTGGACACTAAGATCATTGCATTGAACCTGAAACCTTACACTGGTTAATTTCAGTAAATATCCGTTGATGCCGTTATCTTAGCTCTGTGGCCTAAATAAACCAATGCTAACATGGCCCAAATTAAGGCCTAAAAACAGTAACGAGGACGAAAGAGCTACCATCCTGGCTACCAGAGGGTTTTCTGCTTTGGGAAAAAAACCGTCTAATGGAAAGAAACTTTTTAAGTTGATTTTGACGTCCCAAACTTGGATGGTAGAGCCACAAGTCAAGCAATTTTTTTAGCTTGTTAATCTGGTCAAGTTGATGTCAGTTTCAGCTGACGAGTAGTTTTATTAATTGTATTTTGTACCGATGTGTAAGGAAAAGCTTGGCGTATGCCTGGAAATCGTAGTTGGAGATGTTTGTTGGTGTGGAACCTGTAGCCTTGGTTCCCAAAAGATTTACTATTTTCTAAGGAGCGAGCTCAGCGAGTAAACAGTAACATAATCATGACTTTTTTTAAGGGAAAGCCTAATTTTCTCCGGGGAATGGAAAGGATTTGCCGAGTTGCTATGTAATAATTTTATTCAGTGAAGAAGGTGCTAGAAAAGATGGGGCGGGATCTAGCGAGTCATAATTCACCTCTTCCCAACAAGGGCCTCGTTTCCCTGGTCGAAGGAATAAACCGTATTTAGTATATACCACACAAGTGAATAGTACTTTTCGCGCGCTCTGATTGTTAACTCGGGAGGTGATTAGCAAGTACTATTCACCTCCGAGAAGCCGGCGCGCGAGATTTTACAATTTCCGATCGCTTGCCGGTACGTTGTCACACAAAGTAGTGTTTTGGTCCGTTAATTATTCAGCTTGTGTGGTATATATTAAAACAATTATTCACCTCAGTGTCGGTGAAAGTGGTGGATATTTACCTCGCCGCTTCGCGGCTCGGTAACTATCCACCACTCTTCACCTCCACTTCGGTGATTAATTGTTAATCTGGAATTTATAGTCTCCCACTACCTCTCAAAAGAACTAAACAAAATTCAGTTTCAATCCGAATTAAAGACGTACTTCTTAAAATCCTTGAAACTGGAAGATAACTATCCAAATTATTCAATGTATCTCACTATCTTTTACATTAGTATATACCACACAAGTGAATAGTGCTTTTTGCGCGCTCTGATTGGATAACTCGGCGGTGATTAGCAAGCACTATTCACCTCCGAGCAGCCGGCGCGCGAGAAACATTTCCGACCGCTTGTGGGTATATTGTCATGCATAAAGTAATGTTTTGATCCGTTAATTATTCAGGTTGTATGGTATACTAAAACAATTTATTCACCTCAGTGTCGGTGAAAGTGGTTGGTGGATATTTACCTCTACTTTGGTGAATAATTGTTAAATATTGCATCTACATTTATAGTGAATTTTATAAACACTAGAGTGTTTTTAGATGTCTTGTCGAGCAAAACGTTTGCAGTTATTCTTTTTCCTCTTGATCCCTTCTCGAAAAGCTATACCTACCAGCTACCTGTGGGCTCAAGCTTTTTGTAATATTTATGTACTAAATTATAAAGTAGTTGTTGTAGTTGAAGCGTAAGTGAGAAATTTTCTGCTTCCAGTTCGCTTGCTATTTTTTTGCAAATAAATTATTTCAGAAATTAGAACAGTTCTATTCTTCTTTAAACTTTTCCCGGTTTAAGATATCGAGAAAGGAAACTAAATCCAACAGCCTAAGAACTGTCTCCGTGAAACAACGCGTCGTTCACAGGCTGTAGCCATTGACAGTCTGGGTCACTGTTGTTTGACAAAGGAGTCCTGGTCTTTCCAGGCCTGGAAGATATTGAGACTTGAACAAAATATATTTTATATTATTACCCTCTCAACCAAAATGCATCAAGACGAACTGTGCAAATATATGACCAATTACGCCTACCGTGAACTACTCAGTGACTACTCGTTGGTTCAATTTACGTCCAGCTGCGCAGTCAAATAATTAATATTTTCCTTCCAAATAACATCCGGGAAATAACGATATAAAATACGGTGAATATCGCGCTACCACAGGAAAGACCATGCTCGTATCAAGTACATCCTGCGTGGTTTTCGAACATGCTAACTTTGCATTCAAAATGACAACAGGAATTCACTTACGTCAGATATCTTGGGATGAATGCTGATCATAAACTTCGCTTGATATCTGGAAATCCTCGAGTTGTTGTAGTTCACTCTGTCACTGACAAACCAACTGACCTTCAGGCTGGGGTGAACCCTTTTTATAAGGGTCAACACACGCCGAAAAAATGATTGACACCTGCTTGTCGACGCGTCAAACTTCTCACCCGTACAACACGTGAGTACGTTCAGACACCACCAAACACCATGCTTTCAGCCAGGGGGTCATCCATGAAAAGGTATGGTGACTGTTTTTGCGGTGGGGGAGGGAGTTACTCCAGATACATAATAAGCATACAAGGAGGCTCTCCCCGAAAGGGTGCCTTTTAACCCTTGCGAATTGTGAGAAAATTTAAAATTTGTAGTCTTGTAAAGGGTCGCTAAAGTGACTGTGAACCGAACGAGTGGAAAGTATTACAAAGGGCAGCAAGATTGAACAAAAAGTCCTGGTCGAAAACCAGGGAAGGGGGAGGGGTCCCCTTCGAAATGCTTGGTGGAGGTGACAGCCCGGTCAGATCCAAATCCTGATCCTATTTGAGACAAAAGGACACCATTTTCCATTCCCTTTTCAAACCTGACTCTAAAATCCATACTCGTTTTCAGACCCGTCAGGAAAAAGACCTATCCACGGGTTTTTTTTTCAACTTTTGATTGGGACGGGCTCCTGCAAGGTAACGAAAATATATCGACACTGCTGGAAGGAACACCTGATTGAGCCAGACTGGAGTTAAACGGGGGGTCCCCCTTGGGATTTCTCATGGAGGCGTGCAACCAGGTCAGTTCAAAGTCCTGACCCTATTGTATAGGTAATCGCACGATTTCGAGTGCGGTAGACCTTTTTAGCTTGTAGATTTTGTTTTCCCAATGTAGACCACGTGATGTTACCCTAGAGAACTGTTTCTTTCAAATTTCGCCTTATTCACGTGCATATGGACGCATAATTTATGAAAAGACAAAAGGCAAATCCCCTGGGGAAGATTTTCTTCATTGAGAAAACAAAATTTGGAACAAGCACGAGTAAATTTTTCAGAGGCTAACAAAATTTGTCGCCTTTGAAAAATTCAGTTCCAAATTGCACGAGAAAAATCATGTGATTACTTATTAATAATATACACGAAAAAATTGCGAGATAGCTGATCATAATTTTGCAGAAGCAGCGCAGGTGAATCACGTGCAAAAATAATTTATTCACCACGCTTTCAGTCAAAACAACAGTTTTGTTAATGTTTCTAAAGATTTTTAAGCCGGAAAAACCGGCTAAACAGTCGTAGGCTATAGCTATAAGGTTACTTCAAGTGTCTATCAATCACTACAATCATTACCTTCAGTATTTCTGGTTCATTATCTTCGCCTTGTTTGTTTTTGTTATCTCGGCGTAAAATGACTAAAATGGCTTGAGGAAAGTGTTAACTTAAACGGGCTCATAATTTTCGAT
>JAEMWC010000471.1:650000-662500 GCA_016490735.1 Pachyseris speciosa
CCCTTAACCCAGTGCTCTAAGACTTAACACGGGATCAGAATCATACAGCAGGCTGCTAATGTCCCAGCGGTTGTTCTCAGCAGCTGCGACAAGTGCTGTCTTTCCAAACACAGTCTCTATACTGGCACCACCATGATGCAACAGAAGCAAGAGCGCACACTCCACATCTTTAGCGAGGTGTAGAGCCGTGCGCCCGTTTCTGTCTTGCAAGTTCACGTCTAGTCCCTCGCAACAAAGGATTTCAGTTGCTGATACTCGCTCCAGCCTGTTACGGCCGTATTGAGCGTACATCAGCGGTGTTGCTTTCCAACAGCTGCCTAAATTAAGAGGTGCTGTGTGACTGCAGAAAGAGGCACATTGTGCAAAGTGTAAAGCCGTCATACAGGGGACTCGACAGAAGCTGGATGTAAACATACCGGAAGTGACGTCATCTGACTTGGTGCTCCGCACGGCTTCTCTGTAATTGACATTAGCGCTATGGTAACAAAGCCATTTCACTGCCTCTATGTTATCGTATTCTACAGCTACTCTCAATGGAGTTACAGGTGCTTTTTGTAAGGCACATTGTAGCGGTGCAGAGAAGTTGATATCTGCCCCTAAAGAGTAAAGAACTCGATATCATCAATTTCCGTTCAGCCAGAGTTGGTAATGAAATAAAGACCGAGAAGAAAGAGTTTTTAAGCTTCAACAATTCGGCACCAGGCATTAAAGTAAAACTCCACTGGAAATTGAAAAAAATGTGTTTCGTGAGGCACAAGATTTACGCATTAATTACTGGGCTAGCACGAATTACTGGGTTAGCTCCCTCGGAGCCACCCTCGGAGAGAGCTTGCTCGTAGGCTGAAGTGATCAAAGCCAGCCCAGCTCTAGCCTCCCTCGCAGACGTCTTTGGGCTCGTCACGCGTTCCTTGCCCATGAACGTCTGCTGAACTGAGCTACCACTTCCGTTTGCGGCGGTTAGCCAATCAAAGGTCGTTTTTCAATTTATGTAAAGTAGGACTTCGACCCCTGGATTATTTTCACAGACGATGCACGTGAATCGGGTGTCGATTTCCATTCTTACGCAGCTCGTTATTAGTTTCTTCAAAACAAAGGCTAACCGCCGACGAACGGAAGAGGCAGTTCAGTTCAGCAGACGTTCGTGGGCAAGGAACGCGTGAAAAGCCCAAAGACGTCTGCGAAGGAGGCTAGCCCAGCTCTTAACCGTGACACTGTTGCGGTCGCAAAAAACTGATGGGAGTGTGGGAGGGAAATAGTTGAGTAAAATGTTAAAGTAAGCTTCAACAATTCGGTTCCAGGCATTAAAGTAAAACTCTACCATAGAGGAGATTGAAAAAAAAAAGTGTTTTATTTACGCATCAATTACTGGGCTAGCTCTCCCGGAGCCATCTCCAGAGAGAGCTTGTTCGGAGGCTGGAGTGATCAAAGCAAGCCTAGCTCTTAGCCGAGACTCAAACGGTGGCAAAAAATTAATGGCGGTGGGGGAGGGAAATAGTCGAGTAAACTGTTAAATTGAAACAAGAACGAACCCTTGTCAAGAGTATACTCCGGAACGTATCATTTGACTTTAATGATTTTTTTTTCTTTTAACAAGCAAGCGCACAATGCACTTCGATACGACAATAACAGCCTTCGGCTATAGTGAAAATACTACACACGAAAGAAATGCGAATTACAGATTGGAGATTAGTAAGAAAAATAACCATTTTTGGTAAACGTGCAATGATACAAAGAATAGTTTAACAAAGACACTTAACTTTGTCTTTATTTAGCATGACTAATGGCAACTGATAAAGCTATTGCGTACTGTTGAGGTTCAGTTGGCTTTCGATAGGGGTAAACCCTCCCTTACGTCAGAGAAAACCCTTGTGATACCGACTGAAATATCTTTTCGTGGCCGTAAACAACAGTGGTGCCGAGAATAACAAACTAATTGGAGCTGAGCAATAAGTAGCAAGTTTAAAAACCAGAACTAACGCCAAAAAATTGAACTCGTATACTGACATACAGAACCGACTGGTATGTGTCGGAAGAACTTACCAAACTTTGATAAAACGGACAAGCAACTCACATGCAGCTCCTACATATTACGCAAACACACACAACCTCTCCATCTCCGCCGTCTTGAAATTTTGATAACTCGAAGTTTTCTTTGTATTTAGTTCACACATAATCTCTTCTAGTTGTTGTCCGTCGTCCCTCGAAATGAATTCAAGAATCCAATCCATAACACTTGCTTAAAAAACGATAGAAGTTAAAGAACCTCAGCAAAGAAATTTTAGCGAACGAGATATCAGAAGGTCGGACCTAACGCTGTGAATGTATTGTTAGTATTTATACTAGTGGTAATCGTAGATTAGAGTGCGTTCGAGTATTGGTAGGCTTGGTATGTTTACCCTAAAACCACCATATGGAGGGCCATGTGGTCCATGATGATCTTTGAACACTAAAAGCACATTTACAGCATCTTGGAAAGCCTCTAATATATCAACTTTGACTAAAACAATATCAAAACATGGTGTCTGAAAATAGTTGTAGCAGCAACGAACAAATTATTGTAGAAATCGGCAATTGTTTGAGCTTTATCCAGACAGTAATCCTCAGAAATTCCTTCAGCTTCGCAGGACTTGTTCCGACCCAACATGGTATGTTCCTTTGGATGGCATATTTGTTTGTTTAAGTGACGAAATGGCCGATCTGTGATGTAAAAAAGTGTACAAAATATTTCTCAGACATTTGTTTATCCTGATATAACAATTTTCAGTCGAGGTCGTTTCTTGAGAGGTGGCAGTTCATCCACTTCAATCGCCAATCCTCGCCCGGACAAAGAACCCCAATTTCATCGTGTTCAACAACTGGATCAAACAGGTCTTGTTTTCGAAAGATTTAATTCCGTTTTTACTTGATGAATTGTCCACTCATTGTAGTTGTATCGCCATCATTTTAACTTTCGCCATTTCCAGACTGTAGCAGCTCATTTAAGACATTTTACATATCACTTTCGTCTTCCTCGCGGACGGCCGCCATTTTGAAAACTATTGAGTTGGCTTGGCGATGATGTCATTCGTGTTGGCCTCCGCAGATTACTTACAGATTGCAGGGGCAGCTCTTTCAAGATCGATCGGTTGTCCCAAAAAATCTCAATTCAGTCTGGATTACTGACTGCGTTCTGCGAACGCAATAAATTCCTCGTTTGAAGCAAAGAGAATTTAATTGCGGGTTTCAGTAATAAACGAATATTTTAGAACCAAACTCTCCAATCTCGGCTGGATACTATTGAGCATTCTTTGTTTTTATCTCATAAATTCATTGTTTGCAGCACCTGTAGCACCTGTTTCATTTTCTGTGGCGCTGATTCATTTGTTGTGGTAAATAAATCAATTATCAAGGCGAGAGGCTTGTGAAAGCTTCTTTGTTCAGAGCAAACTTGGAAGCCGGAGATTTCTAGTTAAGAAATAAATCCCCATGTTATACGCTAGAGAGAATTAAGGATTTAAATTTGATATATAATGCGAACGCCGATGAGCAGTAAGTTTACTGCCTGTATATAGCGCTTTTCCACGATATTTTCTCGAGTTATAATAGCGACACGACCGATGTATTTCACGGATCATTTCTTACTTTTCTGAAAATGCATTACCAAGGTTCAGTATTTTATACCAAGGAATCCCCGAGTTTTTCTTGGCGTTATTCTGTATAAATGCAGCCAAACACGATTCGTTTGCAACGTGTGGGGCAGGCGAAAGACACGCGCACGCGCGCGAAGTTGAGAGGAGACGCGACGCGAGAGGAGCGCCTAATCTTCGCGCGCGCTCGTGTCTTTCGCCTGCCCCACAATCCATTGCCGAAATTAGAGACTACTCACAGTCTACGTGCATCCAAGTATTTCTTCTAACTTTTTAGAAGCTATTTAACGGACAGGAACCAGCGGGTGAGAATTGGCTGTGAGGTGTCAGGTCCGTGCCAAGTAGCTTACGGTGTACCTCAAGGTCGATCTTGGGGCCGGCCCTTTTCAATATCTACATCAACGATCTCCCAGCTGTCCCTAACCTGTGCTCGCTAAAGAGTTACATGGATGATTCCCAGCTCTATCTCTCGTTTCCTGTTCAGGAGACAGCCATGGCTGTGGAACATCTGTCCGAGGATTTGCAGCGGATTGCCGCCTGGTGTTGCACACACAGCTTGCTGATAAATCCAGACAAGACTAAGCTATTGCTTCTTGGAACCCCTCAGATGTTAGCTCGCGTGCCGAAGGGTTTTGGAGTTACGCTACTCAGCAAAGAGATACTACCGTCTTGTTCTGCAAAAGATTTGGGGGTCATCGTGGACTCTCACCTTAGTTTTGACGAACATGTGACGGAAGTTGTATCTAAGTGTATAGGTAGCCTGTGCCAAATCAATCGTGTGAAACATTTGTTTGATAGGTCTACGCTTATAACCATCATAAATTCACTAGTTTTCAGCAAGCTTTTCTACTGTTCGTCCATGTGGGCTAGTACAACGAAAAAGAACATTGTTAGGCTTCAAATGGTTCAGAATTTTGCTGCACGGGTCGTGACTGGCGCAAGGAAGTATGATCACATTACGCCGATGTTAAAGGAACTCCACTGGTTGCCGGTTGCTAAGCAACTAGAAGTTAGAGACACTTTAATGGCTTTTAAATGTATAAAGGGATTAGCCCCACAATCCTTGTGTAATAAGTTCACGACAAGAAGCCAGGTGCATACAAGAAACACTAGGAATAAAGATAAGCTTAATATACCATTTTTTAGATCAGCAACAGGTCAGCGATCTTTCTCATTTAGGGCTACTCAGCTCTGGAATGACCTTCCAGAAAGTTTAGCAAACATGGAATCATTTAAAGTTTTTAAGAACGCCATTAAAGGACGTGCCCTTGACGAATTTTTAAGCCATTGACTTTCAAACGGTGTAATAATGAATTATGTATCTTAAGTTTTTTAATAATATGGTAATGTAAGTTCTTATCACTTTTAAATGTTTATCTTAGATTTTAACTCTTTACATTACATTTTATTGTAATTGGTATGTGAAAACCCATTTTAATTGGATGTACCAATAAAGTTATTATTATTATTATTAACTTAAGATATGTTTCATCTTTTAATTGTGTGGACATACACACAAACGTTTACACTATAAAAAACGAGTTGGAAAACACAGTATGTTTAAGGGGGCACTGTGCTTCAGTTCTTGGAATTCTTATGAGAAGGGTAGTTTTCAGAAAGAAATAGGACAAGGAATAAAGTATATCAGTACACAAAAACCCAGTTGGCCCATTAACGGATACAGATAGGAGCACCTTGAGTCCAAAGCGGGCTGTCGTGGTGTCAAATCTTCAATTATAAAATTCTTTCTCTTCAGTAATTGCTTGAATTTTATCCAATTTCTTTCGTTAAAGAAAAATACCTCTTATAACTCGAAAAAAAATCTGGAGTATTAAATGCGCCGTAGTCTATTATTTTATCGAAGTATTTTTTTGGATCGAATGACGGAAATCTGGGCAACAAATGAAAGCTATAGTGTAAAACGTAGAAATATGAAGTCATTTACCAGAATCACCTAGCTAAATTTCTTATGTTTATCATGTAAAAGGTCGTTTTAGTTTTATATCTGATATTATAGGAGTAAAATATCTACACTAAAGAAACTTTTTTGATGAATTTTATTGCATTCGTCAATTCCTGTAAAACAGCACACAACAAAGGAATGTAAAGAAAGGATTAAGCCTAACGTCACAGCAAGTTTCCCGGACAAATTCTACCAAAAATACCCGTAATTTGGTTTAAAAACAAAAATCCGAACTAAACTTATTCTAGCAATTCTTTAGTTTCCCTAACATACGCAAACGTTAAATCAGACCAGAATCAAAATTGTTCCTCGTGATAAACCGATGCTCAATGTAGACAGCGCGCCGCAGGCCTTCACTTGGGGATGATTGCCTTTCCGTCAGCATCAACGCTGAAGCAACAGACATGCTTCATGAAGGGGCAAGTACCCAATTTCTTCTGTTCTTTCATGGAAACAGCGAGGACATCCTGAAAAAATTTGATTTGAGCAGGTTTTCCTTTGCAGGTATCTCGCATCTGAGTCAACTTTTCCACGAACTCTCCAACGGACTTGCAGGTCTTGAAGGGACAGCCTTCTTTGAATGCCGGGCAACTGCCAACGATGCCTTTGTCCTTTTTAATCAGCGAAGCATACGGGCAGACAGCCTTGCCAAAGGCAGGGCACTTAAACATTACATCGTTCAAGGTGACGCCTAAAGGGGTCTGAGAAAGAGAGAAAAGAGAAACATCACACATTTTAAGCTTAATTCAATAATTACTCGGGGGTCTTCGAAGACGAAGATTAAGCAATATTGGATTAAAAAGATAGAGGAAAACAAGCATTAGTGCCCTCACGCGTTGTTTTTTATGCTGTAAAATTAGTTTTCAAGCTTTCGAGTCTGGATAAAACTGTCCTAACGGTTGACGATTGATTAGTGGGCTGTTATTTCCGTCTTCTAAAGGCGAGAAATCTCGCACGTTTCACACGCGCGCAGGGTAAACGGTCTCACTCTACGTTTTCACTCTCGCCCCAGACCTTTCACTTGACGAGACTCGCCTCGCATTCGACCAACGCAACGCAAAAATACGGCTGTTTTGCGGTCTAACTATTGATATGGAAGGCGCTGCACAAGGGGTACTTACCTTTGGTATTGTTACTTGCGCTGCACAAAAAAATCCTAAAGTGTAACAACCCCTCAGAGGAAAGCTATCGAGAGTACTGTCATGGTGACGTTTCAGTTTTTTTTTTTTTTTTAATGGTATACAAGATATTTCTAACTTTGCGTCTGCAAATGCAATATCCTCTTTGAGTGTGACCTAATACAAGATTCAACTTACTTCAAGCGGGACAAGTACTTCCCTGTGTGCTGTTTATTATGCTGTATAGGTTGGTCGACTATTTAGGTCTGCGCAGTACAATACAATCCTCAATGATGACCATTATATCAGAGACTATAAACCTACAAGAGCTACAAACGTTTCGAGTGCGAATATCAATCAAAATCCTTCTAAAATTGTGACGAGCAAAATTGAGAGGGTTAGTGATGCTGCATCAATTCTGTGGTGCACTGAACTGTTCTAATTTTTACAGTCTGTGCATGAGAAAATCCTAAAGTGTGACCATCGAAATGAAGCTAATGTGTAGTACTTTGTTGTGGAGATGTTTATATACTGTACAAGATTGACTCTAACTTTTGAGTCTGGGAAAGAAGTCCTTACGTGCGACTATTTAAATGAAAGCTACAGAGTAGTACTTCCCTGTGGTGCTGTTTATTATGCTGTACAAGGTGGTCCTAACTTTGAGGGTGGTGATAAAGTCCTAAATAGAAGTGTGACTTAAGAATTTTCATGGGAAAGCTACATAGCAGTACTTTTGCAATGGTGCCTTTAATATTTGTTGCTTTTTACCACACCCCCTCCCCACTCCCCGAAAGTCAGGTGGTTGATGAAAAGATCTAATGAAACACATACCACGATGTAGTCTGGAGAAATTATGGGCTTTCCTTTGGCGTCCTTGGCAAACGGGCAGCCACCCTTGGTTTGGAAAAATGGGCAGGCAGTTCCCACGGCAGCCTCCTTTTCTTTGGCAGTCACATGGACGTCCCTGAGGAACTGCACGTAAGCGGCGTCTCCCTTGCACTGGTCGCGCATCTGGCCAAGCTTGTCTTCAAACTCTCCCACGGTCTTGCATGTCTTGAAGGGGCAGCCGTTCTTAAAGGCTGGGCAGTTGCCAGCGGATCCTTTCTTTTGCTCCGGGAGCTTTGAAAATGGGCAAACTTTGTCGGCGAATACAGGACAAACACGCTTGAGATCATCGTTCGATATTGAGGCTGGGTACTGAATGAGAAAACAAAAATACGGTTTTTCAGTTTAGCTTTTAAAATTTAGAAGCCCCATATTAGTCCATAATATCAAAACATGATTGATGCAACGCTGCCCCATTGTGAAATGTTTGGATATTTTTTAATATTGCTCGGCGATTGGAGGGGTGGCACTTTGAACAACTATTCTGGCAAAAACAAACAAACAAACAAACAAACAATTTTCTCTTGGTTCTGCCCGTAACGAAATGAGTCAAGATCTACAATAAACGGCATGTTCCTAAACGAAGCTCTGGTCCACTTGATGTAGAAAGATCCAGGAAGGTGACAGGGCACCTCTTGCTCATCCAAGGAAGTGAATCCCCCAAAAAGCCCCTGTTACATGATAAAATGCCGAGACTTTTTATCACTATAAGTGCAAAAGTTCTTTGTTACTCGAACTTGGGCTTTGACACCAAAATCATCGCATTGAAGCGGAAACCTCACACTGATTAATTTCAGTAAATATCTGTCGATGCCGTTACCTTAGCTCAGTGGCCTAAATAAATCAATGCTAAATTTGGGACCAAGTTAAGGCCTAAAAACAGCAACGAAGGCGAAAGAGGGACTACCCTGGGTATCAGAGGGTTTCTCTCTTTAAAGAATAAAAAAAAAAAGCAAACAAACAAAGAAGGAAAAAAAACAATCTAATGGAAAGAAAATTTGAAGTTGATTTTGACGTCCTAAACTTGGATGGTAGAGCCACAAAGCAAGCAATGTTTTTTGCTTGTTAATTTGGTCAAATTGATGTCAACCAGCTGACGCGTAGTTTTATTGATTGTGTTTTGTAACGATGGGCTAGAAAAATGGTAAAAATAAAATGAATTGAACCGAACCAAGCCCTGAATTGAAACTAAGTTGGTCGTGTCGTTACACCTTCTCCCTCGGCCAAGCGAAAGGGAGATCTGGTAAAGTTCGAATTTGGAGCATGCTCAGTAAGAGTCAGGCCCGATATACGGGCCTCACTATGCTCGTCCTTATTTTGTTTATGAGCGGAAGATAAATGGACTTGCTGTCCAGAGGAGAAGAAAACTTTAAAATCAAACAAAAGCTAAAAGAGGCCATACAGAAGGTTGTTGTCAACGGCTGCGATTGGGTAATTATTCTCCCAACTGGTTACGGTAAATTGGTAATTTATCAAGTGCTTTCTCCACATTACGATCATCTCGCTGCAAAGAAGAAATGAAAGGACAAGTCAGTTGTAATCGTGGTTTCGCCACTCAACCTTCTGATCGACGATCAAATAAATAACTTTAACTCAGTGAGAGTGTCCTGTGCAAGAATGAATGTTTCCGGGAGCGAGGCAGATGGTTACCGTAGTCTTGAAGCCAGTGTGGAATGTGACGGGTACTTTAGACCCGCCGCTGGTTTCAAGCTGATCTATATCTAGAGGCCAGAAAGTTCCAGATAATTTTATCCGTCCGGAGATAGCTGTGAGCAACAGGCAGTGTAGGGAGAATTTTTTTGATGGATTTTTATTAGAAAAATGTTGCGGCTAAGTTCTAATTTAGGCAGACGGTTTTTTATCAAAGCAAGATCTAAAAAAGAACTTCGGAAGTTTGTCTGGCCTTCGACACAAATCTCACTCAGTTTTTAAATGATTCGTTTTAATCTCAAATCTTTCCTCCCAGCTGTCTCGCCACACAAACGGCGTTTAAACTTGAAACTTACGCTCGCGTGCCATGTTGAATATTTGCCACGAAAAAAAGCCATAAAAAAAAGCCGCACTGAAAAGATCCAATCAGAGCATAGATTACATTGCGGTAGCATTTATTCCAGCAGCCAATGAGAAATGGCGTACTTTTGAACTTTACTGGATCTCCCTTTCTGGGTACGAGATTAACATGACAGGCGATCAGGCCGACCGGCTACGCGTCGGGCTCGTTTAGCGCGTGCATGGGAAATATAGTTGTAGATGTTTGTTAGTGCGGAACTTGAAGCTTTGGTTCCCAAAAGATTTACTATTCTCTAGGGAGCGAACAGTAACATAATCATGATTTTTTTTTAAGGGAAAGCTTTTTTCTCCGGGGAATGGACAAGATTTGCTGAGTTGCTGTGTAACAATTCTAGTCTGTGGAGAAGGTGCTAGAAAACATGGGGTGGGATCTAGCGACTCATAATTCACCTCTTCCCAACAAGAGCCTCTTTACCTCGTCGAAGGAATAAACCGTATTTACTCGATGAAACGCCGCAGATAGAAGCAAAAGT
Organism: Pachyseris speciosa; assembly: GCA_016490735.1. NCBI lineage: Eukaryota > Metazoa > Cnidaria > Anthozoa > Scleractinia > Pachyseridae > Pachyseris > Pachyseris speciosa. The sequence goes on from JAEMWC010000471.1 coordinate 660,136, forward strand.
ACTAACGTAGCTTGTTCTAGGCTCTGAGATATTTGTGTCTAGCGCGCTAGAACGAGCGACGAAAATTTAGCGGGGCTGAGGGAGTCCAAGCGCGATTTTCTTCCCTCGTTCTTTGCTCGTTTCGTGTTTCGCTCTTCGCTCTCCCCATGAATTTCTGAAACAGTCTACATTTACACGCCGCCTTGGAATAAACACCGCACCCAATCAGATGAATGGAATGCGGTGTTTATTTGAGGATTGTAAGAACTAAATACACGGTACAAGCCAGACAATTACGACATAAGTTTGTTTTTTGAATAATATTTACAAATTATCTACCGTCATTGTTGTCAGTGAATATCTTTTTGAAATAAACGACGCCCTCTAAAATTCTCTGCCCTTGAATAAACGCCACATCGAACACCCTGACGCTCAAAAGCCGCGGTGTTAATCGAGTAAATAAGGTATGCAAATCGTATAAACGTATGAGAGAACGCAAGAATAACTTTTCGTTGTCATTTGCAATTGCAAGTAATTACTGTTAATCATCACAGAATAACAGAAAATTGAAATAAAGTAGAGTTGACCTTTAAACGTTGATCTACTGTGCTGCGTTAAAAGTACAACTTCTTTGAAGGCGCGAAACGTAGGAATACGTGGATTTTCACCTATACCGAAGCCGCCCATGAATAAACGCAACATCGCCACAACGCCACATGTCAGAAAATCAGTAACACTAGCTAAGAATTATGGAATTATTAGGAATATATATATCAGCGACATAACCGGTATCACCAAGAATATGGAATTGAGGCTCTACGTAGATGACACAACCGGTTATGCTGCTGGCAACTGACCTGCGACCTTGGAATTCTACGTCAACAGTGACCTGGCGCGATTATCACAATGACTTGACTGAGATAACTACCTCACCATCAATGCCACTGTAAGACGCAGGCTATGATTGTTGGCAAATCCAACTATCATTATGAGTTCACCTTAATGTCAAATAATATTATGATTATCATGATGAACTTAAGTCCCTGGGAGTGACGATTGACAACAAGCTCACTTTCTCCTCACACATTAAATTGGTTCTTAGTAAACTCCATGCAAAGTTGGCCGCCTTGCGCAAAAAATGGAATTTTATTGACAGCAACACCACGCTGAAATTGTATCTTAAGTAGGACATTCTACCTCACTTTGACTATTGCAGGCCTCTTCTAATAGAAATTTATCACACTTGATCAGATATCAAGTTAGAAAATACCAGTTATTTTGTATTTATAACTCTCTTCAATCTACCTAAGTCTATTAGTTACGAGCAGATCCAGTCGCAGTAAAATTTAGATTATGTTAATAATAATAATAATAATAATAATAATAATAATAATAATAATAATAATAATAATAACGATTTATTAGTAGTACTTCCACGGGGTGGCTCTTCGCCTACTAATTACGAATCTCAAATCAAATCAAACAAGAGGCTACAATTAGCCTAAACCCGGGCTTGTAAAAAACAGTATTGTATCCCTAACTTAGTGCTAAACAAAAGAATAGAGGGAAGTCTGTCTTTCTTACATCGGACGCATTGTGTTTAGCTTGTGTTGGAGTCTATTTCTTTAGACCCCTATCAACATTTATTCCTCTAAAATACAGCTCAACCACTGAGAACAGTAATTATAACACTTGTAAAAAATATTTCTAAAAGAACAAGAAAAAGAGAAACAGAAAAATAAAGCCCGTGATATATACCACTAAAAAAGCTAAAAGACATCAAACCCGGGTTAGCTGTGTCACAGGCAAGAACAGTGACCTTTAGACCACAGAGGTTTATCCTTTTGCAAGGTGATAAAAATAGTGTATTGATTCCAAAAAAAAACTAAGCACACTTGTTTTCGCTTCGCTGGATAATTGTTTGAGAAAGGAAACGCTTATCGAACGATGTAGGATTTTTTCGCATAAACGTTAATGGAGTACGTCTCGGTGAAATGTGAGTAGAAAATTAATTAGCAGAGTGAAACTGTTTACAAACACTTCTCCTTTGTCGTCTCATGTTATTATAATCGGCTCCGAAGCACAAGACCTAGAAAACTCAGACCCACCCCCCCAAACTGTAAAAACTCAAACCCCTCATAAACGGCGATAATTCATTTTGCCCACGTTTATTTCACTTTGAAAATTTGTATAGTTGTGAGGGGGTCTGAGTTTTCCAGTTTGGGGGAGGGGGGGTGGGGGGGGGGTCTGAGTATTCTAGGTCTCGTGCTCCGGAGCCGATTATAATAACGTGAAGTGTTTGTTATCTGCGATAAATAGACGGTGTAACATTTCAGCGCACTGAACGGCGATAATTTATTTTGTCCACGTTTATTTGACTTTGAAA
>JAEMWC010000472.1:0-20000 GCA_016490735.1 Pachyseris speciosa
AGGAAAATCTTGTCATATTAAAACAAAAAAACATCAAAAAAAATATTCTTCAATAATTACAATTCAAAAAGGATCCAGTAATTGGATCAATTGAAATTCCCAACCATATTTAAACGCAGACGGAAATGTTTTAAAGAAATAATAACTATAGATATATTATAAATGGAAAAATTATCGAAACTAGTAGTAATATGGACAAGAAAAGTCTCAAAAAATTGAGCAAATCCAAGCTAATTGAATTGCTGTTAAAGCAGCAGAAAAAGCCTAAAGTTATTATAGTTGATGACACAAAACCTGTACCTAAACCAAGAACAAGACCAATTCCACCCCAAGGACGAAAAGACCAACTGTGAAAGAATTGGTTGATTATTTGAGAGGAAAAGATTACCAGCTCCACCTGCTGAATGGTTGGAAGAAATAGAGCAATTGAAAAAGAGACCAATTCCCGCCCTAAGAGCCAAAAGCCTGTGCCGGTTCCAACACCCAGAACAAAAATAGAGCAAACAGAGAAAGCTCTGAAAGGTTTCACTAAGTCTTTTGAAATCAGTATAAAAAATAACAAAGACCCGCTTGCGCAACTGCAAAACACAAGAAGGCTGTTGCATATAATATTATAAAAATCGTTGAATGAAATGAAAGGACTGAAAATTCGTTGAAACGCTAAAGGTAACATTTGTAAAAATGACTGATGGACAATTAGAGTTTAAAACCGCATATTTCAACAGTATATCTCAAACAATTGTGAATAATCTGGAAGTAACTGAATCACTACAGTTGTCAAAAAGACCAAATAATGAATAAGATTGCAGTTTGGGTATCTGAAGGTTCAGGTTGGACAATTGAATCTGTTGACAGCCATTACCTCAATGTTGTGAAATATGCGCCAATGAAGGGCTCCTCATACATTAAACTACCGAATGAACTCAGAAGCAGTGCAAAGGTTTTAATTAACTTGAAAAATGAGGATAATGAATGCTTCCGATGGTGCCACATCAGACACCTGAACCCACAAGAGAAAATACCCACAGAGGGTTAAAAAATCAGACAAGCAATACATTGAAAAATTGGATTTATTCAGAATTGAATTTCCAGTGGCAACCAAACATTACAATAAGATTGAAAAACAAAATGAGATCAACATCAATGTATTCGGTTATGAGGAGAACAACCTTATCCAATATATGTATCAAAAGAGAAATATGTAGACTGCTTGAATCTGCTTCTAATAACTGAAAATGAAAACAAGCATTATGTGCTAATCAAAGATTTCAATAAGTTCATGTACAATCACACAAAGCACAAAGAAAGAAAAACCTTTTGTATGCATTGCTTACAGTGTTTCAGCTCTGAAAGGGTTCTGAATGATCACAAGGGCAACTGCATGCAAGTAATGGCACACAGGCAATAAAAATGCCAAACAAAGATAACAACATACTGAAATTCAACAACTTTCATAAACAACAGCAGGTACCATTTGTGATCTATGCTGATTTTGAGGCCATCACTGAAAAAATACACGGTTGCCAACCCAACAGTGATAAATCATATACAGAGGCTTATCAGAAGCATACTGACTGTGGCTACGGCTATAAAGTGGTTGTTGTTATGATGATAAATACAGCAAACCAGCAGCAATATACAGGGGTGAAAAGGCTGTGTACAAATTTATGGAAGCTATGCTGGAGGAGGTCAAATATTGCAAGAATGTTGTGAAAAAAAATTTTAACAAACCATTGAAAATGACTGAGGATGATGAAAAAGAATTCCAAAAAGCTGAAAATGTGTCACATCTGTGATAAGAAATATACTGAAAAGGATATTAGAGTCCGAGATCATTGTCACATTACCGGCAAGTATAGAGGTTCTGCTCACCAGATTGTAATCTGAAACTCAGAGTGAACCCAGAAGAAATAAAAATACCTGTTATATTCCACAATCTGAGAGGCTATGATAGTCATTTTATTATGCAGGAGATTGGAGCCATTGTTAAGAAGCACACTTACAAAAACAAGAAAGGTGAAGACTGTCAAATGAATATCAATGCTATCCCAAATAACATGGAGAAGTATATGGCTTTCATGCTTGGCAACCACTTGACCTTCATTGATAGTTTCCAGTTCATGAGCTCCAGTTTGGAAAAACTTGTAGGCAATCTACCAAAAGAAGCCTTAAAATACACCTCACAAGAGTTCAAGGGAAAGGATCTTAATCTGATGGCGCAGAAAGGTGTTTATCCTTACGACTACATGGACAGTTTCGATCAATTCAATCAGAAGCTGCCATCAAAAGATGAATTCTATAGCATACTGAGTGATACGCATATATCAGATGAAGACTACACACATGCTCAGACAGTGTGGGAAACATTCTCTTTGAAAAACATGGGTGATTATCATGACCTGTACCTTAAAACAGATGTACTCCTACTGGCTGATGTATTTGAAAACTTCAGAAAAACATGCCTTGAGTACTATAAACTGGACCCGTGTCACTATTTCACGTCTCCAGGGCTATCATGGGATGCCATGCTTAAAATGACTGACATTAAACTAGAATTGATGACTGATATTGATATGTTCCAGTTCATTGAAAAGGGTCTGCGCGGTGGTATCAGCTATATTGCCAACCGTTACGGTAAAGCAAATAATAAATACATGAAAGAGTATGACGAGAAGGCGCCCTCGAAGTACATCGTGTATCTTGATGCTAATAATTTGTATGGTTGGGCTATGAGTCAATATTTACCAAAAGGCGGATTCAGATGGATGACACAAAAACAGATCAATAATTTAGACCTGGCTGTCTATAAAGAAGATAGTGCAAAGGGTTTGATACTTGAAGTTGACCTCAAATACCCCAAGGGTTACATGATCTACATAATGACTACCCACTTGGGCCGGAAAAGATTAAAGTGACTGGGGACATGCTATCAGATTATTGTAAAAACATAGCAAAGAAATACAATATATCAACTGGTCTGGTACATAAACTAATACCAACATTAAGCAACAAAGAAAAATACGTGCTCCATTATAGGAACCTCCAATTATATACTGATCTCGGTTTGAAAATAACTAAAATCCATCGAGTGTTAGAATTCAATCAGTCCGCGTGGCTTAGGCAATATATTGATTTCAATACTGAAAAACGTAAGAATGCTAAAAATGCCTTTGAGAAAGACTTTTTCAAGCTGATGAATAACAGTGTATTTGGCAAAACGATGGAAAACCTCAGAAAGCGAGTAGACGTCAGATTGGTGACTGATGAGAAGAAGCTATTGAAAATGGCTGCTAAACCGACATATGTTAGCAGTAAAATCTTCAATGAAAATCTAGTAGCTGTTCATAAGATAAAAGAAACACTTACTTTAAACCGGCCAGCATACGTGGGGATGTGTATTCTAGACCTTAGCAAGACACTGATGTACGATTTCCATTACAACTACATCAAAGAGAAATATGGAGATGAAGCAAAATTATTATTCACAGACACAGACTCACTGATCTATGAAATTGGAACCCATGACATCTATAGAAATTTCTGGAAGGATAAAAATAAATTCGATAACAGTGACTATCCTGAAAGCTCGCTATTCTCCGATAAGACCAATAAGAAAGTGATTGGTAAGATGAAAGATGAGGCTGCTGGAGTCCCAATATGTGGATTCGTAGGACTGAGATCGAAGATGTATAGCTATATTAAAGATGATCAGAAAGGAGGAAAAACAGCAAAAGGTATTAGGAAGAATATTATTAAGAATAACATCAAACATGAAAATTATAAAGAGACACTATTTGATAATAAACAGATGCATCATAGAATGAAAACAATCAGAAGTCAGAACCATCAACTTGGAAGTTATGAGATAAATAAAGTATCACTCAGCTGCTTTGACGACAAGCGGTATATTCATGATAATGGCGTGACAAGCTATGCTTATGGACATTATGAAATCTAGCTGTTGACGTCACGCCATATGATTTTTGTGAGTTTTAAAATACTGCCCTCTTTGGGGGGTTTCCCTTTCGAATGAGTCATCAAACTACGTCAGATTTTTCGCTTTTTACACATGCGTATTATTTTTTATCTTTGTAATTTTCATTTATGTACCACAAGCATAAAAATGAAAATACAAACGAAAATATAAGGGTTGTTTCACACAGATAAAGTGTGGCTTGTATACAGAGTATCTAACGATTGGAAAAAGCGGGGGCCTTTCGTTAGCGAAATGTATACAAGCCACCCCGTGGAATAACGAAAAACCCCGCCGTTATTCCATGGGTTGAAAAATAAAAAATGAAAACTAAAAAAATGAAAAATAAAAAATAAAAAAAATGAAAAATAAAAAATGAAAAATAAAAAATCACCCTTAGATGGTGTCGGATTGTTGGGTAGAGCTATAGTGAAGCTTAGGTTTGACAGAAGTGCCGGTTCAATCTCAAGCCGGAGGGTGAAAAAAACAAATAATTGGCCCCAAGAGGGTTTGATAGGGCCAGAGCGGAATGATAGTGCTCTGGTGGTGTGGAGGTGGGAATTCAAAAAAAAAAACAAAACAAAAAAACCTCTCATGAGGGACGGGTGGTGATTCAAATTCCAAATTAAGTCCCTCATGAGAGGTTCTGGTGGCCACCAGTTTTGCTATTTTTTTTCTGCAGCTATAGGCGATGACTCATTCCCTGTTTTCCGAGAATGTCACGCTTGGTGATTTTTCCGAGAATGTCACGCATTTTAATAAACTATAGATGAAGTGTGCAGACCTTGGTTCCATCAGATTGAACAACTATAGATTCCATCAAATTAAATAACTATATATTCCATCAAATTAAATAACTATATATTCCATCAAATTAAATAACTATATATTCCATCAAATTAAATAACTATATATTCCAGAATACGAGATCAAAATGTTGAGACCGTTGAATGTAAAAATGATCTGGTACCCCCAAACACTATACTACTATGGCGCGTCCTTACTGCGCCTTGTTTATGGCGTCATTTGGTGCGCGCTCGTGCAGGCGCACATGAAAAACAAGGCTGATTTCCGTTGACCTCGAACTCTGTCAGTTGGAAAATGGCTTTAGCTCACTAACCACCCTGAGCATCCTAAATGTTTTCCAGTCATTTTAATCAACTAATCATAGCCTTTGCGTGATAAAAGACTGATTTGATTTATTTTGTTGAAAAATGAATAAATAAGTAAAAATAATTGATAGACAGTTATCCCCAGTTTTCTACGTTTCAGTTGATGAAGGATTCCATTTAGCTTGTCAAAATTTATTTTAGATCCTTGTAAGCTATTCATGTGTTCATGTTCATGTTTTCTAAGAGTGAAATGGAAGGTTACATTACAGAAAACAACTTCCTTACCATTATTGTTGTTGTTTGATGATCATCATTACATCGACTTACATTGATCAGTTTCAAATTATTTGGACGCTTTTGCTTGGTTAAAAATCTTAGCTTTGTATATAATCCAGTTATTCTATGGTGCATAAATTATTCTTTTCAAGGTGATTCCTGACAATTGCATTGCGCATCCTTACTGCGCCTTGTTTATGGCGTCATTTGGTGCTCGCTCGTGCAGGCGCACATGAAAAACAAGGCTGATTTCCGTTGACCTCGAACTCTGTCAGTTGGAAAATGGCTATAGCTCACTAACCACCCTGGGCATCATAAATGTTTTCCAGTCCTTTTAATCAACTAATCATAGCCTTTGCGTGATAAAAGACTGATTTGATTTATTTTGTTGAAAAATGAATAAATAAGTAAAAATAATTGATAGACAGTTATCCCCAGTTTTCTACGTTTCAGTTGATGAAGGATTCCATTTAGCTTGTCAAAATTTATTTTAGATCCTTGTAAGCTATTCATGTGTTCATGTTCATGTTTTCTAAGAGTGAAATGGAAGGTTACATTACAGAAAACAACTTCCTTACCATTATTGTTGTTGTTTGATGATCATCATTACATCGACTCACATTGATCAGTTTCAAATTATTTGGACGCTTTTGCTTGGTTAAAAATCTTAGCTTTGTATATAATCCAGTTATTCTATGGTGCATAAATTATTCTTTTCAAGGTGATTCCTGACAATTGCATTGCGCATCCTTACTGCGCCTTGTTTATGGCGTCATTTGGTGCTCGCTCGTGCAGGCGCACATGAAAAACAAGGCTGATTTGCGTGGACCTCGAACTCCGTCAGTTGGAAAATGGCTATAGCTCACTAACCACCCAGGACATCCTAAATGTTTTCTAGTAATTTTAATCAACTAATCATAGCCTTTGCGAGAAGAATGAATAAATAAGTTAAAGAATTGATACACTGTTATCCCCACTTTTATATTTTGAAAGGAATTTATTTCAAATGTTTAATGAATGATCTAGTTTTCTATATAAATTAATACAGTGACTGTAGTTTAATGCATGCAAGTTCTCGTGAGGCTGAACTCACATAGATATTACAGTAACTTAGAAAGCGATCTTATAATAAGCATTAAGTAAACGCCAAAATGGGAGCATTTTAATACCTCACTGTTCTTTAATGGAAATGGGTAGTCCCCCTTTTAATGCAAAATTGACGTTCTCGTGTGATAAGTATTCAGTGGACAAAGCTTGTACAAAAATATATTGTCATTTTAACTTCAGAGGAATTACTTTATGTCTGCAAGTATCTGCAAGCATTGTTTTATGTGATAATTTGCCAGAAAAATATGGATTTAGACCAAATTCCCGAACAACAGATAGTTTATTTATCCTACAGCAACTCCTTAATAAGTATACAAACCAGCACAAGAAACATTACGTTGACCTCATTGATTATGGAAAACTCTATAACAGAAATGTTCTAATGCAAGAAAGGAATAAGCCAAGGGGATGGCTTAAAAATGTTTGGTGTGTAGCCAGGCATGTTAAAAATAAAAATATGTTTAAAAGGTTGACACTGGCTGAAATGTTGTGTTGGACGTTTTGGGCAACTGCTGTTGCCTTCTTCAGCGAAAGATAAAAATGCAAATGTCTAACGGCTTCCTGATGGTATATGATGTATGTTAATATTAAATAGCATCTCGAAAGAATAGTTTAAAGGTTAAGCCAAGTCTCTAGAGTATGCGGCATGGTTATTTTGCCCTACGCCAAAGGATTCTCCGAGAGAATCGCAAAAGTTCTTCGAGGCTTCAACATCAAGGTCGCTCACAAGCCGATTCGGACAATTGCAAACATACTTAAAAAACCAAAAGACAAGATCGAGAAAGAGGCTTCTAGAGGAATCGTGTACAAGATCAAATGTAAAGATTGTGATTGTGTTTACATCGGCCAGACATCGCGCGCGCTAAAAACACGCGTGAAAGAGCACGCAAAGGCCATAGCAACGTTAGAGGAAAATTCCTTGTTGGCCAAACACCACATGCGTCACAGTCACCAAATAGATTTGGCGAACGTCGAAATTGTTGACAGGTCATCGGCATGGCGACTAAGACTTATTCTTGAGGCTTGGCATTCCGTGCGAGAGATGAACGCTATAAACGAACATATAGCGCTTCCAAACGTTTACATTAGCATAAAGAATTTGTAGAAGTAATTAAGAATGCTCTAGAGACTTTAATGTAATAATCATTTTGCCACCATAGGTTCAAAACTTGCTAGCAATATAAATACTTCAGATAGCGATAACTATCTGAAGTACCTCACTAATACAGATAAACAATTCCAACTTCTTCCAACCACTAGAGATAAAGTTCTTTCACTTCTTAATAAACTCAACAAGTCAAAGGCAGCTGGCCTTGACATGATATCTGCTAGGCTCATTCGGGAATGCGCGGACCTCATTTGCGTACCTATTTGCAATATCTTTAATCAATCAATAAGTCAAGGTATTTTTCCTGACGATTGGAAATGCGCAAGAGTAACTCCACTTTTCAAACTAGGAGATAGAAACGATGTCAACAATTATCGTCCAATTTCCGTGATCTCAGTCGTAGCCAAAGTGTTTGAAAGAATTGTCTATGATCAATTGTATGCCTATTTAGAAGAACACAGTATCCTCTGTAAACATCAATCAGGTTTTCGCGCTATTCACTCAACTATCACGGCTCTCCTTGAAGCCACGGACACTTGGGCGTACAATATTGATCGTGGCAAAATCAACGCTGTCGTTTTTCTTGACTTAAAAAAGGCCTTCGACACAGTTGATCACGAGATCCTTTTATCCAAGTTAAGCCACTACGGCATATGTGGAAACGCGTACAAATGGTTTGAGTCATATTTAGATAATCGCGCACAAATGTGTTCCATTAATGGGTCGTTATCTAATAGTCGCTCACTAAGTTGTGGCGTCCCTCAGGGAACGATTTTAGGGCCACTGCTATTCCTGTTATATATCAATGATCTTCCGAATTGTTTATCCAATTGTGAACCGAGGATGTACGCCGATGACACCCACCTTACATATGCAGGTGATTGTGTAGACAATTTGCAGTTGTATGTAAACCAAGACTTAGAAAATGTCCACAATTGGTTGAGAGCAAACAAACTTACGCTAAATATGACTAAAACCGAGTTTATGCTCATCGGTTCAAGGCAGAGATTAAGTACTCTCACAGATTCTCCGACACTCACAATTAATAATAATCAAGTTAGCCAGGTCACCACCGCAAAATCTCTTGGAGTGACCATCGATAACAAACTCGACTGGAGCGGTCACATCGATAAACTAACGAAGAAGATCGCTTCTGGAATTGGGGCAATAAAACGAATAAGACACCTTGTCCCTCAAGCGACTTTGCATCTAATATATCAAGCTCTGATTCAGCCACATTTTGACTATTGCAGTATTGTTTGGGGAAACTGTGGGATAACTCTGCAGAACAAGGTACGAAAACTACAAAACAGAGCAGCCCGTGTTTTGACTTATTCAAATTATGATGCTGATGCCTGTCACTTGTTTGAGCACCTGGGATGGAAAAACCTAGCTTCCCAACAACAAATACAAAGAGCCATAATGGTCTATAAGTCTCTGCACGGTTTAGCTCCAGACTATTTATGTTCAAAATTTGAAAGGCGAGAAAACACCTATAACCTAAGAGACTCTGAGAATAAACTTAATGTTCCATTGCCGCGCACAAACTACTATAAAAATAGCTTCAGCTATAGTGGTGCCACTCTTTGGAACAGTCTTCCATGTGACGTAAGACAAGCAGAGTCTCTTAGGATATTTAAACGTTTAATTAAAGAAGTACGTTGAGGCACGGCATTCGTGGAAAGCAGCTTTTAGTTAGGTCCATGTTTTAAAAGTATAGTGTTTTATAAATAGTATAGTTAAGTATAGTGTTTTATAAATAGTATTTGAGTATTTTATCCATTTAATGCATTACTTGTAGCTGATGAATTGTCCGTGGGTAAATAAAGACTATCTATCTATCTATCTATCTATCTGGTTTAACCTTTAAAATATTCTTTCGAGATGCGATTTAATATAAACATACATCATATACCATCAGGACGCCGTTAGACATTTGCATTTTTATCTTTTCCTGACGAAGGCAACAGCAGTTGCCGAAACGTCCAACACAACATTTCAGCCAGGGATGGCTTAAGTCCGGTTCTATTTTCATTGTTTATGAATGATTTACCGCAGTACTTTAGGGAAGACCATTGTCCAAGAGTAATGCTTGGAAGCCACTCTCTAAATTGCCTAATGTATGCTGATGATTTGTTAGTTTTAAGTTCCTCTCCAGAAGGGCTACAGCAATCGATTAATGTTATTATAAAGCACGCAGAGGAATGGAAACTCAAGGTGAACACCAAAAAGGTCTAATATCATCATATTTAGTGGAAGCGGTCAAACCAGAAACAAAGAAAATTTCAAATATGGATCAGAAACATTACCTATCGTTGACAAACAAACATATTTCGGGATAGAAATGACTTCATCAAGTCGCTATAACTACGCAAGAGAAATCCTTATAAAAAAAGCTCATTAAGTTTTCTCGACAGTGTTTGGTTTGTAAGACGAATTCAATAAAAGACGAGCAGCATTTCTCGATGTGTTGCCAAGGGTACCACGATATCCATTAAAAGAGTGGACCTAAATGATGACGACAAATATAACAAATATATGTTGAAAGCCGAGAATCAAAATACATGCAAAATAATAGATAAATATTATGTCACCCGACCCATGTATTTAGATCACGGCACCGAGAACTACGTTCCTTGATCTTTGCGATCAATTTGTGAGTCCTTTTACGTCCTCTTTTGCGAGTAGGGAGGAAGGAGAGAAGCTCTACCTTACTTGATCTACCTTACCTTAATCCAGTCTAGTAGCTTTCTCCTGGTGTAGCGATGACTTGTCTCACCATTCTAAGACTGTTTGAGTCAATTACCCTTGCTCCCCGAGCGCTTAATTTTCACACTTTTTTTTCACGTCATTCCCTTTACATGTGTCCGTGCTTAGATGATAGACCACAGGATAACACACCTGCAGACCTAAGGAACAGAAAGAAACCAATCGATCGATCGATCGATCGATGTATCAATCAATCAATCAATCAATCAATCCTTGATTGATGGGTAGGTCAGTCAGTTATTCAATTATTTGCTCAACCGATCAAACGATCAGGTCAGGAATGTAACAAGCAATCTGTCCATCCATCCGACCGTCCGTCCATAACTCCAACTCGGGAAATAGCATACGTTTTTTTTACGGCGGCCAGTTAGTTTTCTGTAGCTGTTACCAAGACGATCACTTGACACACGACATAGACAAGGATATTGCGTACACGGTCATCACCAGCTCTTGTAAAAATTGTCACTTCTGCAAACATCTTTGCTCTTTGGTCAGCAGTTCGCCGTACTAGAACTCTTTTATACTATCAACAACGAGTCTCAGCTATAGGGGTATTCATGCTTACGACATTGTTTACATTTTTGCTCATTTGCATGTGGATTTGCTTACAGAAAGAAGCATGTTAGATGTGATTTGACTCAAGGCAGCTAAACAGCTAGTGGAATTTGATACATTGTGAAATTTTTAGCTCTTTAGGTGTAGTATTGAGGGAGATATTGTCGTCCAAAAACTGCAAAATATCTGGGTGGCAAAAGCACTGATGAGCTCATACATTACTTTGCAAAATTTTGAGATTTAACCCGCGTTGCACAAAAAGTATTCAATACAAGAGGCTCATATTCCTTGGCAGAGTTATTCATACTATGATCTTTCAATGTTCAGAACTGATTTATTTGTAGCTCCATCAGAAACTGAATTGTTAATGCTAATGAGGCAAATATTGTAAACAAGGATTCCCCTATATATAAAATTAAACGAGTCCGTTTTAGCGCGATGCAGTGAATGATGAAAATAGGGCATTAAGAAACCTTTTGTTATCAACTTATTATTCGCCATTGTTGTACCCTATGAAGGTAACAAAGTTAAAATATTTAATTAAAAGTACTCATTTGCAAGCCAAATACAAAACACATCTTTGGCGAGCATAACGTTAGCTCTTGAACATTTAAAACGTACACTCTGCTATTGAAATAATGGTTTGTTTCGCTTGCTCTACAGTGGACCCTTTTGTTCATTTATGTTTTCTCACGCACACATCCCAAAAAGAAGGGGGAAATCGGTGAGCGAAAATTTTTCTCTAAATTTTCAAGTTCTACCAATTTCATTCAATAACGTTTGGCCAAAATATGGAAAATTTATGGTCTTACATTCAAGTGTCAAATTTAAGTGTAGAAACATTTAGTGGGACATTGGCTTGCTACCATAATTTCATTGTTGCTATCTGTTATCTAAACGCGTATATACTAAAGATTCTTAGGTCAACAGAATGATTCTTTTAAACCGTTGATCATGACAACAAATTTAAAATAATACATTGAGATCTAATTAAAAGTGGTGGGAACAACAAAAGGGTGAATTATAATTTACAGTTCAGTCAGTTACATTTGAGACCACAAGTGGTAAATATTGTATTCGGTAGCGACAGGCAAAAAAGAAAAAAATAATACAAACATCTACCCCACGGTTGTAGTGGAGTGTGTGTTCATCGGAAAAAAAAGTGGTCAAAATTTCCATGATCAGTTAATAATATTATAGCGATAAAGCTTTGCTTCATTTGAACAAGATGGAAACAGTCGATATGATAGGAAACGCCTCTTAACGAAAACGAGAACGAATCCATATTTTGCTGGGCATTGAATCTAATAAAGGAAAATATTCCTTGATTACATGCGTCACTCACCAGCCACGAAGATTGTTGCTTGAAGCAATAAGTTAAAACTTACTGAGTAGTCGTGATGAGACAATTTCATTCCTCTTAAACCAGTCGTAATTTTACGGTAGTACAATATCCAATATCCGTTTTAAGTCGAGCTGGTGTCAATGAATATGTATATTCAAAATATATAAACGAAAAAGGTTCGAAACATACAAGGTCACACTTTCAACTGCTGTGTTTTATAAACTTGTCTGGTGGAAACGGTTTTCTAATGTCACACTTTCCACAGTCGCGACTCATTTGACATGCGTTTTTTTTTTTAATGTGTGAAGAAGCAATGTTTACTTCAAGACATGTATATCCTACTTTTAAATTGCTTTATTTGGCGTGTTGACAGGTTATTGTTGAACCAGCGACTTTCCAGTTGGTATTAATTTGGACGTCACCAATCTGTAAGCTTAACTACGCTCACGGAGCAGTCTATTCAAAACAAACTGAACAAACAAGAACTTCAGCTAAAATCTGCAGCAATAATCTACTACTGAAAATCTTTCCAGCGATCAGTGACACTTTTTCAAAAATTAACACACATTAAAAATGTTCTGATCTGCACTCGATGCAACGTATCAATCACCAGCTTCAAACTTTCCGGTTACAGATATGATGTTTTGTAAAAAAAAAAAAGGAGAAAAATCCCCGTTCTTGTTGTTTTTGTTATTCTGTACGAGGATGTTCGGCTGCGATTCCAGTCTTTGTTCCACGCATCGAGACAAATCTCCATACGCCATTTCTTGAAGCTTAACCTGGACATTTGTCTTGCTTATCCCTGATGTATCTTCTTTTCGACCAGGTCTGGTGAGACAATGTTCCAGTTCATCAAAATAAATCGAAATTGTGCATCAAAATAAATCGAAATTCGCCCATGGTGCTGTTGTTTTGATGGATTACAAATCGCTTCCTTCGGCTCGTACCTCTACGTGAACGCCGTTCCACCCTCTTTGAGCAATGATTGAATACTCAGGACCAAACTACTGATAATTTACAGCCATTCAGAGCAAATAAATTCTGAACTTTTTCCAAAAAGGATCTTAAAGTGAAGCTTCAACGTTATTATCGGACAGTTTCACTGAATCCATTCAACTTTGCTCGGAAACGTAGCAAGACGCCGAAAGGTTTTCGCGCCCTTTTTGCTTAGTCATGTGATGGACTAATATTTCCTTTTTTTCGGTTTTCTCTTTCTCCGAGTTCCTTTCTTCCACTTTTTTTGTTCAGATTCTTAATTATGCGTTCTAGAGTTTTTAATAAAACAATTATTCTACTCGGGCTTGCTGGATATGAAATAAGTGATTTATCACTTCATATCCAGCGCTCCCTCGAAGAATAATTGTTAAATAGCAGGGTTTCGAGTTTGCCATGACCCCTGAATAAAAGTACTGAGAACGTATTTGTACAGGGTTAGCCTCGACCTAAAGTAAAATATTCTCAAATACCGGCCGAAAGGTGCCACAAATTTGAAAATTAAACAATAGACAGAGCTGTAAACAGGTCATCTTCTCGCTGGAATTTGTGAATATTTTACTTTAGGTCGAGGCTAACCCTATACAAATGCGTTCTCAGTACTTTTATTCAGCGGTCATGGCGAACTCGAAACTGGACTGTTTTCAAAATTCAGGCACCTTCCCGCCGGTATTGTGAAGATTTTACGTTAGGTCGTGGCTAACCTTGTAGTGTCGCAGCCCTATTGTTTTAGGGATAGGGTCCATTGTTTGTGTTGTTTGTTGTTTTGTCTCACCTGAAGGGTGGTGTCCAATCAGGTGAGACCTTGTAAGAGCTGCGAGATTATCCTAATTTTAATTACGAAAAGGTAATGCTCGATAAAATTTCAAAATGTTGTCCTTGTGCTAAATGTACTTAATACAGAAAAATAAACAAATCAAAATAACAGATAACTTAACAGGCAACCAAAATATTAAACAAAAAAATGACAAGTTAAAATGAAAAACCTCTTTGAAACTATTTTTAATAAATATCAACAGAAACCTATCATTGAAATATAGTTCATCTGTCATTTAAACACGTAATAATCAAGAGTCCACGGGAGGCAAGTTTTTCTGCTGGTGAAAAACAATCTCATTCTGGAATCCACTTGAAACTCTGGAAGTGTGTGCGTTATCTCTCCTTTCCAACTCATGGGTGACATTTTTCGAATTCGCCACTTTGTTTCTCCTCTTGCTGGGTGACCGCTTTTTGGTGGTGCGGGAGGCTGTGATGTTCTTCATTTCTTTCCATTGTTGTTTTCTACGTTGAAATTCTGCGCACAAATCACCATTTCTCACAACATGAAGAATGAAGATGAAAAACCCCTGGGAAAAGTTTAAACAGGGAATAAACAATTCGACATCCTCAGTTAAGCCCTTGCTTATAACAAATTTGCTCAAAATTATAACAGCATTTTTTTCCTGATCTGATTGGTTTTAATTCACCCGCGCGACGTGTTAGTGTTCATAATGTAGAGACAATGCGGCAATAAGGTTCACCAAGTGAAAATTACCCGTCAGGATGGCAGTCATCCGAAAAAACCAAAAATAATAAATAAATAAATAAATAAATAAATAAATAAATAAAACTGAATAAATAATAAAATAATGATGATGATGACGACGACGACGACGACGGCGGCGGCGATGATGATGATAATGATGATGACGATGATGACGATAAAACGTTACATTTTTTATCATTTCAGTCCACTTTCCATTTCAAACCTTCGCTTTAAAGATCTAATACACAATATTTGTTTTCTCGGTATAAACTGGATCTAGCACGAAGTGGAGGCTATTGCGGGGAGTACATTTACGCATGAAAAGATTTCTGCAAACTAGTTGTGGAGGACGCGAATAAGGTCTATTGGTGACCTGTAAATTCTTAAATTTTTGTTCAATTAGAGACTGTTGTTCCGACGAAATTTCAGCGGTGAACAATAAAAACCTTAAAAAACGCATTAATACTTCATGAAGGAAATACAAAAGTGAGTGTCTTTATATCTGATAAAGACACGGATAAAGTTTACATCCCATTTTCTAGGACAAAATAACCCAAAATCTAAATTTTAATGTAAGAATGGATAGATGTACAGTAAAGCTTTTTAAGCCGTTCAATAAATTCACAATTTGTGTTTTATCAAGTTCTAAAACACGCAGCTGCGCCTAGTGTTTTAAACTTGATAAAACACTCCTGCTCATTTGTTAAACATTACCTAAAATGCATCTGAATCGGCACTGTTTTCGCAGAAAGTTATCCGTCGATAGTCCCTTGACGGAAACACTCTATTATTTAATTGGTATTGGTTACTTCGATTCACGTTAATTTAGTCCTTATGACTTAGTACAATGCATTGCAAAAAGTACAGTACCTGTAGAGAGTTTAGGATGGTAAAAGTGTACTGAAACGTAAGACCAGCCTCTGCGACGCTAAGAACACCAAACACCCACGTCATTCCAAGAAGAGGAAGTAGAACGATGCATGCCTTGGCACCACTTTTCATTCTTTCCAGCTCGGAAGTTTCAGGGCTTTTTAATTTCAGGATTTCGTGCACCACGAGACCGATGAGGACCGCATTTATCTGATGATAGCGAATGTAAATAATACATTAATACTGTTTTGACGAAAATGCCAGCGTTTAATTTGCTGCGATCAAGATAACCCATTGATTTAAATGGTTAATTTCTTCAAGCGGTACAACCTCTGAGACATAGTTAAAACATGAGTGGGAGACCTTTATTGGCTTTAAAACGGCGAGCCATGTGTTTGCCATTTTAATCAGTAAAGATCTGTATCAAATTTAATGCATACTAATTATCTGATCAGGACTCTTTTTACGAAAGTTAATGCAGCAGTTTATTTGTATTAGGGTTCAGAGAGGCATACGTGTGAGTCAAACACTACCCGTAGATCGGTCATAACGTTTGAATTATTAATGAATTTTAATTTACTAGGTACCTCACACCTCGACATTGGGCAAAGCAAACTTTAAACACACGTGATTATTATTCTCACACAAGTAAATTAAATAAGAAACCTAAAGTAATTTGTTTGGCAAAAAGAAAGGGGAAGATAAACGTACCAAGCACACAATAAGAACAGGAGTGGCAAAGGTCCAGACAAGATTGTTGGTAGAGGAAACCCAGCAACTACGAAGACAAAGGAAATGAAATTTGGCATTAAAATAGACATTCTAGATCAAATAAGCCTTTATTAAAAGAAATCAGGACATTGAATTTAGGAAAACGTAATTCGCTTTTAAAAATCGGACACACTATCCAGATCGAAGTGCAATTCGTTGATGTTGGTTTTCGAGGAGATGGGTAAAGTGGTTTCCCACTTGAGCAAAGTGAAGAATCAACAACACTGATTCAAATTACATATCACCGAACCCGGGATACTTGGGTGGGGGGTGAGTGCTTTCACCACTGTACCTTCATTAATCCCCTATAGCTAGCAATCTCAAAGTATATTCAGAAGAGTAGAGACATTCCTGCTACTTTTAGCAAGTAATTTTACCTTTAGGAGGGGGAGGGGGGGGGGGAGCCCATCTTAGTATTGATGGTTTTCAGGTGATGTCATCATCATAATAATGGAAATGTTATAAAACTGATATTTTCACTGTTTTTTTTTTATTTTTTTTATTTTCACATGTGATGTTCATGCAAACATCCTGAGGCAAAATCAGGAATTATGATTGCATGGCCTGCTTTATTTCTTCAACCGACTTCATCGGCGGCCATGTTGGTGTTTTTCAGAGGGAGACAAACATGGCGGATCCATACTAAGTTTTGTCATTTGCGGAAAAAAATATCTTAGCCATAACCTTATTCTTCCAAGTACTATTGAGCCAGAAATATCTATACCCGCCGTTCAACCCCTTTGTTTCTCAATGTTATTCATGCGTACAAACGTATTTTATGGTATACGAAAATTTGGTTTATCAACGGAGTTGATAATGTAAATTGACCACCGTACAGGGATTCGATTAGCTGACGTTTCGAGCGTTAGCCCTTCGTCGGAGCGAATCGAGGAATTGTAGGTTGTGTATGGTTTATATACAGAAAATGGAGCTACGCTATTGGTGGTAACATGGTAACGTGAAAAACAGGAAGAAATTAATTGAATGAAAAGCGGTAGTTGATACCGTGGGGATTAAGAGTGCCAATTTGAAAGATCAGTTTTTTGCTCGAGATTTTTACGGCTATCCGTGGAACCTTGATGTAGGGAAAGCCCGGAGATCGACATGTGTTGTTTACAATGGTTAGGGAGATTAAAATGCCGAGCGACAGGTTTGGATGCGTCTTTGTCATCCTTCTCAACATCACGAAGATGTTCTCGGAATCGGTCACCTAGTCGTCATCCTGTTTCGCCGATGTATAACTTTTTGCATAATGTGCAGGTTATGCAATAGATAACATTTGCGGAGGTACACGTGAAACGATCAGTGATCTTAGCAGATCGCATAGGGCCCGATATTTTGTCAGTGTTTTGAATGAAAGGACAAGTTTTGCATCGCGAGCGCGCGCATTTAAAAGTGCCAGGTTGTTCAGTTGTTTTGAAAGCGCTTTTAACTAGAAAGCTACCTACATTCTTATCGCGTTTGAATGAAATCAGCGGTGGTTCCGAAAAGATTCTAGCAGTTTCTGGATCATTTTGCAGTATCTTAAAGTTATTAAGAATGATGGCTTTAACTGGGTTATTATGCGGGTGAAATGTGAGGGTGAATGGAATTCTGTCATTCTTTTCTTTTTGTGACGTCTGCAGTGCTGACTGTTGATCAATCTGCTGAGCGCGGTGACGGCCCGATTGAACCACAGAATCAGGATAGCCACGTTTCTCGAAAAAATGGCACATTTCCTCTGATTTGTTGGAAAAATAAGAGTCATCACTACATAGACGTCGAAGTCTAAGAAATTGAGAATAGGGAATGGCGTTTTTGACATGAGATGGATGTGAAGATGAATACAGCAAATAACTGTGAGAATCGGTGGGTTTGTAGTGCACACTGGTACATAAACCGTTGCCGCTTATAAAAACTTTGATATCAAGAAAGGCAAGGGAAGTTTCCCAGGTATATTTTAGAGCCGGATGAAAGGAATTAACGGCGGTTATAAATTGATTCATTCCCTCCTTGCTAGACGAAATTGCGCCGAGACAGTCGTCAATGTAGCGACCGTAGAGTTCAGGTTTAGGACCGTTGTACTGATTGAAGAATTGGTACTCGACGTAACCTACAAAAAGATTAGCGTAGCTAGGTCCCATTTTTGTGCCCATCGCTACACCATTAATTTGCTTGTAATAGTTGTCAGCGAAAGAAAAACAGTTAAGTGTTAAAAGTAGTTCAGCTAGGCGGAGTAGCGTTTCCTAAACGCGATAAAAATGTAGGTAACTTTCTAGTTAAAAGCGCTTTCAAAACAACTGAACAACCTGGCACTTTTAAATGCGCGCGCTCGCGATGCAAAACTTGTCCTTTCATTCAAAACACTGACAAAATATCGGGCCCTATGCGATCTGCTAAGATCACTGATCGTTTCACGTGTACCTCCGCAAATGTTATCTATTGCATAACCTGCACATTATGCAAAAAGTTATACATCGGCGAAACAGGAAGACGACTAGGTGACCGATTCCGAGAACATCTTCGTGATGTTGAGAAAGATGACAAAGACGCATCCAAACCTGTCGCTCGGCATTTTAATCTCCCTAAACATTGTAAACAACACATGTCGATCTCCGGGCTTTCCCTACATCAAGGTTCCACGGAAAGCCGTAAAAATCTCGAGCAAAAACTGATCTTTCAAATTGGCACTCTTAATCCCCACGGTATCAACTAGCGCTTTTCATTCAATTAATTTCTTCCTGTTTTTCACGTTACCATGTTACCACCAATAGCGTAGCTCCATTTTCTGTATATAAACCATACACAACCTACAATTCCTCGATTCGCTCCGACGAAGGGCTAACGCTCGAAACGTCAGCTAATCGAATCCCTGTACGGTGGTCAATTTACATTATCAACTCCGTTGATAATCCAAATTTTCGTTTTTCACTCCCCCACCGACGCAGCACCACAGTTTCTTTAGAAACTAATCCCTTTATTTTATGGTATAGTTTGCTGTTGTAAAGTAAGTATTGTGGAATAGTGCCGAACTTGTGTTCAATAAATGTTGCATTAAAAAAATGTTATTGATGAGAATAGCTTTTCCGATAATATTTTCAGCTTTTTCATTTGGAAAAATCATGAGGATATACGCATCCCGGGACATTTTTGAAAAAGGAAATTAACCCGCTGTTTTAGGTTTCAAGCTGATTGAAACTAGGTTATGTAAAAGGCATAACTGACTAATATGCTCACAAGTCGCCATGTACATAACTATGTACGCCACCATCTTGGTTAGAGGCGATCACAAGTGAGATCCCCACAATCACAGCAGGAAGACCTTTAAAAGTGAAAAAAAGTCCCATCAGTAGGCTAGGAATTACACTACTTTGAATAAATTCAATGGCCTTAAATGGGCAGAGTCAGACATAACTCTGGACTGCAAATCCGTTTTTGAAATTCTGTAAGTCTCTGGAGAAACAGTCTATAGCTAAAAAAAAACACTGTTAAAATTTGGAGATAACTGACAAAAAATGGTGTTAACATTACCCTGTTGAAAAACGTTTCCATTCTATGGAAAATTTGTTCGTGTTTCTATAACTCTACGTTATACTGGTAATGAGGACCTTCATTAA
>JAEMWC010000472.1:25000-47500 GCA_016490735.1 Pachyseris speciosa
GACCGGCTCTTTCAGCGGTCAAGATGAATCAATTCTCCTGCTGTGATTGGCTACCCGCGAGATGAAGATGGAGCCATCTTGACCGGTCGGGATAGCCCGTTCATCCCGCGTTTTACTGTCCTTTAATAACGTCCCTTGAGTTATATAATAAATCCTTTATAGACCAAGCTTGTTCTGTCAACATTGGCAGATTATTGGCCTCGTTCATTTTTGCGTGTTTATGGACCCCAACTTCGTGTCGGTCCATAAACACGCAAAAAAAAAAAAAAAAAGAACCGCCATATTGACCTTACGCTTGGCCAATAACCCATATATACAATGTCAACAAAAACCATCCTTCTCACGACTACACTCACCCGGACGGTATCTTTGTACATACTTTGTATTTCTGAAATACGTTACAGCCTGTTTCCGTGGGTATCACCTTTGCACCCACCGTGGAAACATCCTCGAGTTTGCAAAATGTATTTCGCCAACATTCACTACTCGCTGCTACTTAAAAGGTTGAAGACCTTACCCCAGGAAACTGTATAGAACAGACGCATTCTGACCACGGTATTAAACACTTTGACGACCATCAGGTACAAGTAAACTCCTTCAAATAACATCCAAGCAAATCCAGCGAGGTAGAAAAAATGGATCAATGCTGCCACGAGGACACAAACACCCTAGACAATGCAGAAGGAATAATTATTTATGGTTCTTGAGTCACCAACGCAAATCAACCATCAATAATCGAGTCGGGCTCTACTCATGGGAACGTGCTGCGCTAAAAATTTAACTCTCAAAATCTCCTTTGGGTTTCAGCAACATAGTTGAAAAAAAATTAATGTGAGTCCTCAGTATTGTACAATGTAGAAAGGCTGCTATCAATAGAGGCCCTATATAATATAAAATAAGATAGAATAGAATAGAAATGGTTCTTATTATAATGTACAATTAAAAGATAAAATTTACAAGTAACAACTAGACATAAGGTGATCTATGAAAAGGTTAATTAACTAATCATGAAGACTAACTCTGGTTACAAATAATTACACTTTAGTACACTCTAATTTTGTGGACGGGAGTCTAAGTTTTTCAATACTCCTCGTCCTTGGCTAATGCACCCTTAATATAGGAAAAATAATGCGTACAAAACTGTTGACAACGGTTGCTTAATTTAGCTTATGACTCTCGTGCCTTTTCTCTAATTGGTGGCTGGTGCAAGGCGCACCGTGAACAGTAAACGGTGTGTTTAGGGAAATTGCATGAGGCCAATGGGAAAAGACTAACGGCGAAAGTCGGATGGCGGAAGGTGCATGGAGAATGCCAGAAGCCAGCAGATGGATAGTAGTAAGAGCTACATTAAAGTGGAAACTGCTACCTGAACCAATTAATAAAATTTCGTGTTCTCTGCTGTATATGTTAAAACGTTATCCTCATCCCTAGACACTTTAAAAACACATTTATTTGCGTCTTGAATTACACGAGGCGCACAAAAATAAACGAAAAACATTCTCAATTAACGTAGTTCACCTTCGTTTGGGAGGCATCAATCCCGGTAAGGAAGACAATTTGTGCAATTGCTATGGCAACCACAAGATTGAGGCGAATTTGAATGTGTTCCTGTCGCAAATTCCTGAATGTAAGAATAAATGACATTTTATTAACCAGTATCGATATCGGCGAATCATACAAAGGCATGATAAGCATTTCTTCTGCAAGAGGGTGGAAACACAAACTTCATATCTTTTTTGTATAAACGTGTTTGTTTTTATGTCGCGCAAAAATGCACAACAAGAAGTAAGCCTTGCTTTACTCAATACAGAAGGGCGCTTGGGTATCCAGTGTTTTTATATTCACTCTTGGTCTTCTTTCTCGTGAAAACACATGTTAACCCTATAAATTACGTACTTCTTTGTTTTAAACTGCGAGCGGTTTTCTATTACAATGTCGCCTTGAGATTGCGGCAATAAGAAACACTCCGTTTAATTAAACAAGAAACACATTTTTAACTTACATGAGGGAACCATATGCTATGATAGTAAGCACCTCTCCAGTTAGAGAAAGGGCACAACCAATGTACGTGATCACTTCCAACGCCACCCTGTGTTTTGCGGGTATTCGCTATAGGAACAAAGGCATACTTGTGTAGGCTAGTTTCATTCCGTCGATTGTTTGCCATAGTGTCCTAAGGGCTGTTACGGTGTGCAATCTTTCGCGCAACTTGTGTCGCAACGCCATTGCGAGACAAATTCGACGAAACGTTGCACCAAGTGTAACATACCCTGCAACGGCCAAAATCGTTGCGAGATAAGTTGCACTCTCTGCAACGCAACGCAAGAATTTGCAACGCAACATTTTTTTGTTCAGTGGCTGAATTTCAATTTCAAGGGAAAGAACCCGCTAGTGCTCTTGGGAAACAATGTGGTGATATATCTTAAGTATATACCTCTTACCAACTCGGACCGAGTTTTTTCCCGTTGATTTATGGCTCAAGCGCGAAGCACGCGGGCCATAAATTAATGGGAAAAAACGAGGATCGGTACGGACCGAGAAAACAATGTTAGTAAGATATTTATTATATCTCTGAGGTTAATCCTACGCGCGGAAAGAAAACTAGTTGAAGTCAAGCGGGTCGTACCGTTCATAGAATACGACCCGAAAAATTGACCAATCACTGCGCGCGTACTAAGTGAGAGATGTAATAAAATTTCGTATTCTCAACTGAGATCTAAAGTTATTAAGTCGCCAGAGAGACAGGAATAGTGTACCTTGTGTTTCCTGACTTGCATCAGAACAGCAAAGTTAGTAAGATGATTACAAGAGCAAGTGATTTCGTTGCTCACTATTTTTACTACCGAGCACCCTCTGCCGGACCAGGCCCCGTGCAATTCAGACCTAAGAAAATAAGAAACTATATATTTTATCAATATCATCAATGGTTTTCTCCGCTAAGAGATGTTCAGTGTGTACAGATATCTTATACCTTAAGAGGAAGAATACTTTCCTTACGACCTTTTATAGCAAGGGAGCCTCTGATTTGCGTTGAGGACAATTTAGGTTAACAGCAGAGAATGCATTAAACAGCTAGAGAGCGTTAACTCCTATAATGAAAAGTCTTGATTGCTATTTTACATTTTTTATGCTTAATTATGCTTATAATGATGCTCATGGTGGTCCTGTTCACACTTACAAAACGTAAAGTTCTTATGCTTATGCTTATGTTAGCGTCTTTCTGGCCTTACTTGATTGAGAAATCCCAGAAAAGACAGTGTGGTTTCTCTTTGTCCTTTGCTTCCTAAAAGTGCAGGCAAGGAAATTAGGAAATAATTTACAAGCTCCTTGTATTTGTCGATCAACTTGAGAAAGAGATATTCAATTCCAGTATACCTTGTCGTAACTGAGTGAAATTGTAACATTTTCATCTAGGATACCAGTTGGTGTTGGATCTACTCTGCCAGCTATTACCATACTCACAAACTTTAGGCTCCGAACATTTTGGCTGTATAAAGAGGAAAAATAAAATAATCGATGATAAAGCTTATCTTATTTTAGCAGCTTACAAATTCGTCAAAATTTCAATATTTTAAAAGTAACTTCGTGTTATTCACACATTTTGAGGGAAGGCGTTTAAAGACAGAAATTCGTAATTGCTTCAAGTCTTAGCTGGTTACTAAGCCTCTTACCCATAGCCATAACAAGTATAAAATTTCCAATTAACTGCTCGTTCACGGATAAAACAGTACATATTTCTTATAGCCTATTACCCATGAAAAGTATAGCTGTAAAAAATTGATGTTATGGATCGAGGAATGCCTTTACCATCTTAAGTACATTTAAGATAGATTATGCAAAATGAAAAGTATTTTGGTCGTAGTCTGGATTATTTTGGTCGCCATCTTGGATGATAACACAGGCTAACTATAGTGAATACTTCGACAACAATTCACACTAATTATTTTGGGAGCAAAAGGTTTTCGTAGTATATTTTACACTAGGAACAACCTAGTCTAGCAGAGGTGGAGTCTCAACAATTCCCACTCGTTTTGTCCAGGATGAAGTACGATATGGCCTTCATGTCCGACTGATTGGTCACTGCAAAGGTTTGCAATAATTTAGATGCTATTACAGGATGCCGTTCACTAAACCCACCCGTTCAACTGGACAAGCTGTTGATCCTTGACAAATTGCTCTATGTCATTGTAAACAATGAATACAACAACAGCGTCTGAAGCAAAAAAAAAATAATAATAATGAAGTATTTTAAGATCAACAGGGAACTCACCCAGTTCAACTCACTCAACAATACAAACAACCACAACTACAAGAGAAAGGGCTGTCCTCTACCTTTTCCTTCGAGCGTCTCTGGAGGTAGGGAAATACTCGCCCATCTTTCTTTAGCTGGGTATTCGGTCTCGTTCAGGTAGAAAGCAACTACACCTTTGTTATCCGCGGGTAATTTCTGGATCTTTATTGCTGCAGGAAAAATTTATTGGAAAATAAGTTCTACGGAGATCTTGAGCATAGAGATGTTTATGTTAGAAAACATCAATCTCAGGTCTCAGGAAATTGTCTAACAAGGGTCTAACGTGGTATTTCGTGTTATGAGGGGAGGGTACTATAACTAAATTAAGCTACATTTAAGATAAGTGTAAATGAAACTCGAAGAAACTGAGCTTTAAAAAAAACTAATGCAAAATGAAATAAAATAGCTTGAGATAAAACGAAAATAAAACGAAATAAGCGTTTTCACACAGTCTCTTACACCGTGCTGCCAACTATGATCGCCTTTAACTCACCGAAGTGTTCTTTCGAGATGACTCTGCCTTCATATACTTCATAATGGATCCTGGCGTATCTGATTGCAAACGATTCCAATTCTTGAGTAGCTAGCAACACGTTAATGTCATTCGCTTTAATCTGTTCTATTTTCAAGGACTTGAAAAATCTGCTGGTTGCATTGATCGCAATCTAGGAAGAGAAAGCAAATCACATGCCAGAGAGAGAGAGCAACCAAATTAACTGCCAAAGTCATGAATTAATAAGAGCTGCCCGATTAAGGAAAAAAAGCAGTATATAAGGTAGTTTTAAAGTGGCGGTAGTATAATTTGAAAATCGTGACGGTTGTAATAACTACAAGATGACTTTCTGTCAGGATAATTTATTCTCTTGCGATCGCGACAGGTCCTTAGGTGCCTTAGCCTCCCACGCAGTCGTTTTTAGGGGACTCGTATTTCACCTCCTCCCCACAAACGCCTGCTTACCAGAAGCCAACATTCCTTTCCCATTGTTTGACTTGCGGGCATCCTAGCCAATCACGATCGAGCAACTAACCAGCGATGACAAGTAAAATTAATCCTCATGCGTGTTTCTTTCTCTCGCAAATTTGTAAACGTATCAAAGCGCTGGAGCCGATTTGTTTTTGATTAATACGATGTGTTACAAGGGACTTTCAAACTCTGAAAAAGCGAATAAGAATTTACACGCGACCAAGTTAGAAATCTGATGCATTTATCAGTCGTGAAATTATCCACTGGATTATCACACATGGTCTTGCATTAAATCAGATGAAACTCGCCCACACAGCGACCCCAAAACGTCCTGGAGAGGCGCTCAGAAGTTGTCAAACACCGATGACAGTCTTCGCCAATTAGTACTTTTTTTCTTCAGTTCACGAAAAGCGGACGGTAAAATTATGCAGTTTAGTATTTAGAAGCTCGCTCGATCTACTGCGAGCTATGGTCTACCGATGGCAAACTTTCCTTCCTCCAAATCACTCACACTACCCGAAGATACGCCAATACTTTTTAAATAACTGACTTGGCCCTTCATCAAATTTTCGAGAGGGGACACAACAGCTACAACATGACCATCGGCGTGGATATCGAAGATTGAAGGCGAAGCTTGCTTGATAAATAAGCGACTTTCCGTAACTAATCGGCATATTGACGAAAATATCGCTATTTCCTCTCACAAATTCTTAAATTCAAGTCGGTTGATAAAAATTTAAACAGGAAATTTTTGAAAGTAGAGCACACGGTAATCAGAGCTCGCTAAAGCTCGTCCAGAGGTCAAGGTCAACCTTCCAGAATTTAGTAAGTAAAATGTGATTGGCTAAGCGGCGGGAAAGGAATGTTGACTTCGGGTAAGCAGGCGTTAGTGGGGAGAAGGTGAAATACGAGTCCCCTAAAAACGACTGCGTGGGAGGCTATAAGTGCCTCCATAAGTATGATAATTCTCCTCTATGATATCAGTCGTAGTTATCCTTGTACTTTTGTAAAATTCAAATTCCTTTGAACAACCAAGGCACTAGTTTCTCAGTTTAACTAAATCCCGCTAAATTTGAACAATCTTTGGACTTCAAGAATACTGCTCATTCCAGTGGTACTGCTAACGCAGTGAAAACAAGGAGACGAGATTGTATATAGCCTGTTATGCAAGCTGATGTCACTTATTTTGACAAATAATTAATTCAGACAAGTTCAATAAATGCTATCCAGGGTTCTTACTTGAAGAGAACTGTTCTCCTTTGCGCTGAGAGCCTTTATGTCTTTAATGAAACAATCCAGCTGCAATGAAATAAAGAAAAGTTAAGTAATTCTGACCAATGAAGAAAGCAAATGACACGTTTAGCAGACTAATTAGCAACTTAAAATTTTATGTTAAGTTTCGAAGACGTCATGCTGTCTTTTTCGGAACTTTAAATGGAGAGAGTGTACACATACAAATAAAAATACGCTTTACCATACGATGTTGTTAGACTGAACAAACGTCTCTGCGTGGGTGGACTTTACCGATCCATCCAATTTCAAACCTCATGGATGCCTTCCCAACAGCATAAACATATCAGACGGTCGAGTCTTTCATCGATAATTGTCATTATGAATAACAGTGTCTGGATAAGTAACGGCATTGTTTAATTCAGTTTAAATCAAACCCAATTGCAATTTAGACCAATCCGAAATGGTTCAGAATTCGAAGACACAACCCCTACTAGAACATCTCTTTGTCGGTTATATGTAGAATAGATGGTACTCTATATTATCAGTAGCCAATAAAAGAATGTTAATTCCCATATCTGATTCCTTTCTAAAACAAAAAAGTTTATTCTTTACCCTGTCCTTTGCTGAGTGTTCCTCTTGTGTAGCTTTGTTCTCAGTGCAATCCTCTGATATAAAAATTTCAGCTCTAACAGTGGGTAATGCAGTCGTTTCCTTTGCTTTAGTTAACGACATTGTTGCTGTAGAGCCTGGCGAGACTGTGTTAGCAGAGAAAATAGTTGTTACGGATGGTGTGGTCAATCCAGATCTGCTCATTGTTTCTGCGGTTTCTGTCGGTACTGCAGCTGATAAAATTGTTCTTTTTACTGTTGCCGTTGCAGCTTTTGCCGATGTTGCTTCAGCTGCTACTACTACTCTTGTTGTTGCCAATGTTGCTGAGTTGTTCACTGGTTCTGTTGCTGTTGCTGTTGTTTTTGTTGTTGTTGTTGTGGTTGTTGATGATGCTGCTGTTACTCTCAGTGATGCCGATGTTATTGTCGTTGTCGATATCACTGCCCTTGCCACAGTCGAAGTCGTTGGGGAGAACAATGTTGCCATTACTTCTACAAAGGTGATTAATTCAGAAGTTGCAGTCGATGCTGTCTCTGGCCTCGTCGTTGTTTCTACCCCTGGAAAAAAAATGTTCACCTTCTAACGACGCGTCTGCAACTATGCCGGAAAGATAAAAGTTAGCTCCGGGAAAGAGAATCGATAATTTCAGAATTTTTTGAGAATTCAGTCCCATGTTAAAACATTAATGACGAAGATAATGACGAAGACATCTGCTACTACTGCTTCTACTGCTACAACTACAGTTACTTAACAATAGTGGTAACAACGATAATTACGATAACGATCATGATAACGATAACGATAACGATAGTGATAGCGATAGCGATAGCGATAGCGATAACGATAACGATATCGATAGCGATAACGATTACGATTACGATTACGATTACGATTACGATAGCGATAGCGATAGCGATAGCGATATCAATAACGATAACGATAACGATAACGATAACGATAACGATAACGATAACGATAACGATTACGATCACGATGGTGATAATGATAGTAATCAATCACTAATATAATGATAATAAAACATGTTATTGGGTGTTGACGAGGACTCTTCCATAGTTAGACGCTATATAAACTAGCCATTTGAACACCTAACCCGTGGGGAGGTGGATAGGGTGGGAGGTACATTTTCTTAAATTTATTCCAACGAGAGAAAATAGCGAGCTCAAAATTGTGTCTAAGTCATCAAAGATTTACCATTAGGCAATTGATTCTGCACAGTGGCCATCTTAGTTATCTCGATGACCTTCAGCTTGACCGTTTCAGTCTTGTACTTCTATTCTCGGCCTCTCATGGTGTAATTTCCTTGCTTGCTACGTTTTTTAACTTACTCTGTTCACAGATATAGTAGTTGTTTTTACGACAATCTTCTGCAACCAAGTTTCCTCCAGTCGTATTGACCAGAAAGCAGCGATGTCCTTTGAGACCTGCTAGTGAGGTACCGATAATCCTGTCGTCTACCTGTGTGGGAATGTCTTCATCTGCATCCCACCAAAAGCCTTTATTGCGCTCCCACCTACAATATAAGATAGCAAATGTCACCACAACGATTTTGCATCTTTCCAGTAATATCACTGCGATATGTTACGACATTTTACCAGCATAGATCCCGGCGTAAACATCTTTGCATGTGTCGTGAAACATGGGTAAAAAGGTAAACTTTAAATAGCATGCGCTTGTTAAAAAGGTTTACAACTCTTTGTCAATCTCACCTCAGTGCAGTCCAGAACTTGTGTCCTTTATGACTTTGGACTTCTTCAATGGCCTCTTTGAGACTGGTAGATTCATTAATTCTCGCCAGCCTCCTGGGATCTTTACATTTGTCTGATAGATTATCTCCTTTAGTTTTTTCATTGCTTGGATGGTAGGTCACAGACAAACACACTTGCAACCCTAAGAACAGAAGGTTGCTAAGTGAACATTGTAATGAACCCGGAATATAAATTATTCAGGTATTTGCCACTTTGAAAGTTAACGGCATAATAAATTACCTAAACATAACACATGCAGGTTATTTTATCACTTCCACATAGTAAGAGAATAGCTCACTGTCAGGATATATGCCTTTATGTCATTTTGGGGGAGACCCCCAAATCCAAGATGTTTCGATGAGGTTTGCTACGCTTTGGGATCTTGGGTTCATTTAGAGGCGATGAGACGTCATCATGACATACCATGGTGGACATATTGTTGAGACGTTAAATTTAATTGTCTCTGCTTTCTTAGAGTATGAGGCAATATTCGCTCTCCCTATAATAATCCATGCATGGGTTGGGTGGGTGGGTGACCTCAAATATGGACTGATATTGGCTGCCAGTGGCGCCTTTACATGCAAACGCCCAATCTCACCCTACAGAAGAATTGTAAACCGCCATGAGACTATGTGACACGTGCGGTATATAAATACATTACCATTGCAAGTCTACGAGATGTAAATTCTTTGAAAAAAGAAACCACCTTCTCCACATAGTTTTAGAAAAGAAAAGTTGAAGGTGATCAATGAAATGGTGTGTTATTTCTCGCGGAAATCAGTATTCACTAGCTTTTGAGCATAAAGGAAATAGATAATACAGCAAAACGCGGCAACTCACCAGTTATAAGGCTGAAATTTGCAGTAGGGAATTTACAGCTTGTTAAGTGGTTAAAGTAGGGAATCCTCATGTTTGCGAGTCCATCGAATTGTTGCAACCATCCCACGCGCGCTGGAGTTAAAGATACTAGCGGATGAGAAGGGCAAGTGTTGAGATCCCAAAGGTATTTTTTCCAGTTGCTGTGTTTTCAAGGTCGGTAATTTGGCCGATCTCCAGATTTTCCAGCTGTGTGCTTTGTTTTCTGCGTGCGTTCACTCTATGACTCAGGGGAAAAAGCTTTCTTTAGCTTCCAGCTATGAAAATTTAGTGAGACTATTCGCTTACCAAAGTTTTACGACCATTTCGTGTACAATTAATAGCTTTGGGAGCTTCAGTTAATTAAGCCACAAAATGGCAAAATGTGTGGTTGACTTCTATATTGGATTAAACGTGACACCGCACTCGCAATTAGGGTCAAAATACCGAGTTTACCAAAATTGGGAAGTTTTGTAGAGATTTCATGCTAAAATCGAAATTTAATATAACGTCTCAAAAATTGCAATTTACAAAGAAATCAAACAAATGCCGCAAGAATGTGTTTGCTCTCCATACCTTTATTCATAAAAATCTGAAACTGCCATAATTCCTCGAATTGAAATAAGGAGCCCTTCATGTAACATTATGAATGTTGCGTTAAGCCTAAATTGTACTATTGTTTTAAATTTGCTAATTTAGATGATTGTTGCTTTCAGCTTGACGAACTCTCTGCAGGCGAACGTCAAAGCAAGATAATTAGAGAGCGAAGTTCACCTAGTATCTTTTAAAGCCTGAACTTTAAGTTCTCTATGGTGTCTTCTTGAATTCATATTTTAAATTGGTTTATCTTAGCTGGAGGCTAAAAGACATTCATCACCTTGTCGATAGGGCATTAGAGAAAACTACTTCATATTGATAGTACAATACCATTAGCCGGTCTTGCCACATGCAGAAAATTATAATTTAAAATTGGCTCTTATTTCGGCCTGAACTTCTTCAACCAAGGTACCATTAAGCAACTTAATTAAGTTGGGTTAAACGAATGTTCCTTATATTCAATGTAAATAAATAAATAAAAAAATGTCTAAAAACATGACTGGGTAGAGTTCATGAGTGAGAAGTGTTTGCTCGAAATGCTGTCTTAAATTGTGACTCAGCAAATATATGGAAGCAATATGTTGTTATTTTTGCCAGGTAAACTTCCAAGCACCGACAAAATCTGACCGAGTGAATTTTCACGAGAATACGAAATATATCACGGACTCAGAAAGTTTTAAAATAAAAGCATTTGAAAAAAAAGCAAGAGATGGTGGC
The DNA here is from genome assembly GCA_016490735.1 of Pachyseris speciosa. Classification (NCBI taxonomy): domain Eukaryota; kingdom Metazoa; phylum Cnidaria; class Anthozoa; order Scleractinia; family Pachyseridae; genus Pachyseris; species Pachyseris speciosa. The sequence goes on from JAEMWC010000472.1 coordinate 36,033, forward strand.
TAACTAGGTCATTTAATTATTTATTATTTAATTATTTTATCGTTCATTCAATCCAGCAAATTCATGGAATTACAGGGTAGGGAAATTAGCTGGTATTCAACGTGGAGAAAATGATAAGATACATTTAGAGAAATTATGATACATTTCGGACATTTTCTAATAACCAACTCGTTGTTGATTCAGTTATGGGCACTATTTACCTCTTGCTAAAGAATAAAATTTAGACTTTTGACGTTTTTCATGGATTATTTTAAGAAGAAAAGGACCTTAGTCCTACCGTTTATTCTAAATATTAGCAATTTGGCACCTACCCAACATTAAGAGTCAGCGTCTTCTAAAATTTAGAAGTTTTTGAGCCTTAAAATGTACATTGTCCACTTATTTTGTATATCAAGTGAAAGCAAGGAAATTAACAAAATTTCTTTTCCAGTGGATAATATAACAGAATACACCTTAAGCATTCAATTTTACAACTTTCATAAGAACATAATGTTAATTCTGCAAACCGTAAACGGAAAATGAATAAATGAGGGCTTATAGGTTTATCAAGTTGTAACAAAAGTTTTTTGTATTTTTGTATCTCAATACTAAAACTAATATTATCCGAAAAAACGACTGTCACAGAACATGGAAAATTTGACCAGACGCTTTTTTTTGAAAGCACGGAAACGCTTAGAATATTAGAAGTGTAATCAATTTTCATTAGGTTTAAAGTCCGGTAAACAAGTATTTGGCAGGATGTCATGTGCTATATGAACACACCTTAGATTATTAGTTGACGAACTGGAGCGAGAGAGTCTAGATCTGTGGGTGTTAATATATCACATTCTAGCGTAACTTCTTTCTCTAGTACTTGAGATCGTCATGCACATAAGCCGCTCAGTCGAAACAACTTCCGTCCATGGCCAGCTCACAGAAAGAGAATGTTCCGTTCACTCGCAAAACAGCTACAAACTGGAGTTTTCTGAATAACCTCAAATTACTGCACAGCTATTTTCATGAAACAAATACGAAATACGTTCATATTAAAATATTGACACCCAGAGCCAGATTATAAGTGTTGTATGTGACTCAGCAAATGTTGTTATTTTAGGAAGCGTTAATGCATCCATTTCTTAAAGGGTGAAGTGATTAATTAGCATCCATTTCTTAAAGGGTGAAGTGATTAATTAGCATCATTTCTTAAAGGGTGAAGTGATTAATTAGCTAAGGTTGGGGGCGATTTGGATGTTATGACAAACTCGGTGAAGGTTAAGAGCTGTAAGGCGACTTAAAAGAAGAGGTTAAGGCAGGTGGATAAATTTTCGTGCAAAAATAGGGAAGTATTAATATCACACGCGTACGTTGTTGTTAGTCGTGTGTTTCTAAATTAAACTGACAAATAATTTAAGCAACCTCACTCGGAGGGCCTTTCTACTTGCTAATGATATTTCCTTGGTTATCAACAACTAACTGTTATAAACAAGAACATCCTCTTCCAGACGTAAGTTCAAAATTGTGTTCATCAGTTGAGTCTGTGGCGATACTTTTGTCATCCAAACACCTGTATTATTTATGCAGCTCTATTTCTCGACGAACACATAATTTATGCTGATATACGCAAAAAGCATAGCCACCAAAAGTATTAACTACTCGCCCATCTAATTGTGATAAACTTTATTGTCGCTGACTTTTTTTCTGTTGTGAGGTGCAGTTTCCAATCCTTCTTGTTCTGTCGCCATGAAGAAAAGCATTGCTATTCCGTTTAGAAATATTCTTAAAAGTTCAAATGATTTTAGGGCATCGCGAACTAATTGATTTCTTGGAAAAAAGAAAGAGCTAAATCGTTCCAAACTGTAAAAAAATTATAGTGTGTTAGGGTAAACTAATCCGAGGGATACGTTGTGTTATCTACTGGTGGATAATCACACAGCTGCCAAGGAGGTCAAACGATGACAAATACAAACAAACAAATAAACAAAAACAAAGGAAACAAACTTCAGGCTACGATCAGTGTCTTTAATCAAAAAGGACGTGTAACCATGAATTGTATTAAACGCCATTTACATCGCATCTACTTAAAAAAGAAAAAGCATTTTCTAGTTTGTCGCGGAATTTCTTCCTCCATTAAATCTACAACTCCGAGAAAAAACTCGTTCCTGAGCTACTCTTTTATAAATGCGTAATAAAGGACACACCCTCGACTATTCTTTTAGAAAAATGTAATAAGTGGAAACGACATCTAAAGGTAATTCTGCTATTATTTTTACTGAAAAATGGAAAAACAAAGTAAGGAGAGTATATTTGAGAAAGGCTTTGTGGAACTGTTGTTCTCAGTTACCGAGCCAAGCCACGCCAATTCCGAACCATCTGTTTTCAACTGAAGGAAACAGTCTTGGGAAAGTTTCATTTTCCAGTCACCAGTAAAGATGTTTGCTGAATTAGGAGAAAGACTTTTCTAACCATTAAAAGATCAGTGGTAATGCAAACTGAGTTTTCTTTCGCCTGGTAAACGCCGGTCGCCATTTTTTCTGTTTTCTCCAAGATATCTAAACTATACTCATCAGATCGCTCTTTGTAAGAAGAAAGCTACTTGAGTATAGTCTAGCTCCCAGCTATAATTTGTGGTACAGACGTATAAACTGCCTCCTACATTCTGCAAATTTTTTAATTCTATTCCCTTCATTTTTGGCCATTAAGTTCAGATTTAGGTTCGGTGGCAAAAGAAAACTTCTTCATAATTTATGACTGTTTCAAGGAAAGCTATAGAGGTTCCATATACAGGCCTCCATTACCTTGTGTTTGATCCTTCTTTTTGAAAAATATAAAAAGATGAGCGCAACAACAAGGTCCTCGGTGCTTAAGTTTCAGGCTTCAGTTGTCGTAGTCCTAGGTCGTATTTCTGAAGGCCTGAGACTGAACCGTCTCTACAGAATTTTGGTCATTGTTTACGCTGAAGTTGTTAATTTGATAAAAAAAAAAGCCAAAAATCACTAAATAAACGGCCCTAAGGTCAATCAATTTTTAACAGTTAAATGGTGCGCAAGGAAAAAAAAACAATGTAATAATATAATATAAAATAACAATAAATGAAGGAATAAAAACTGGGATGTATGAACTATAAAACTGGTCAAAAAGACAGCTAATTATCCTCCTCTCGATGTGCAACATCATTACAATAAATCACATCTGCTCAAGATTTAGTCATGTGATAGTCACGTGTCTACAGGAGCCATACATTTTTCCTCGTAGAAAACAAAGGCATTGTCGTATCCAGTTGATGACCGAGAGACGGCTTCGTTGCCCCTGCTTTTCAACTCATGTGCGTCACTTTTCATGACTTTGTTCGTCCACGTGTCGCTTATGACTTTAGGCGATGACAGAGGAGCTCCGATACGCCTCGCGTCTTTCCACTTTTGTTTCTTACGCTTGAATTCTGCACGCACATCTCCATTTCTCACAACATGAAGTATGAAGATGAAGAAACCCTGGGAAAACAAACAAAATAATAAAAAAGTCCTTGGGTTTTGGAAAGTAAGCATCGCATATAGCACGTTATGCCGCATGTTACTGCTTGTTTGTTTTTTCAAAAGAGAAGGTAACAAATCGAACTATTTAAAGATTTTCTTTCAGATTCAATCCAATTTGGGTCTTAAAACTCGACATTTCGAATTTTCATTTCTGCATCTCTTGAACCTTCTATGTTAACTGCAATCAAATTTTCCAGATAGAAACACACAAACAGAGATTGGCGCTCATCACTTTACATGTATTAGGAACAGTACCTGTAGAGAATTGAGAATGGTGAAGATGTACTGAAATGCGAGACCAGCCTCACTGACGCTAAGAACACCAAACACCCACGTCATTCCAAGAAGAGGAAAAAGAACCAAAGTTGCCTTTGCGCCTTGTCTCAGTTTTTCCAAGTCAGACGTTTTATGGCTCTGCATCTTCAGGATTTCACGAACCACTAGACCGAGGAGAATTGAGTTTACCTGAAAAAGGTAACCAAAGCTATTTAACTGAAGTTTTCACAACGGAAAGTTGATGAATCTTGTTTTCAACATATTAAAATGCCCGTGGTCCATGAATTTCTTCAAGCGACTAAATGGCTAAAAAGTAAATCAAGGGATGTTCCCTTTTATGTCCGTATTCATTATTGATGACGTCATATGAAGCTCTAATTACGTTGCGAATACTGATTGGTAGCCTTCTTGGATTTCACGATTGAGATACCAACATTTAGCAAAATGTGTTAAAAAGGGAACTGAAGGATTTCAAACGATATAGCAGCTTATAGTTGTTACAGCTAAAAATTAATTGCCCCAGCATTCCAAATTCCACAATTCCTGCCGTCCAATATCGGTTTCTATGGTAACGTTGAAAGGAATCATCTTAACCCCCTCCCCCCTCCCCCGTTGTTTGTTGAGGAAGGAAAGAAGATGAATTCTTACCATGCATACCAGAAGAACAGGTGCAACAAAAGTCCAGATAAGGTTGTTATTAAAGGAAACCCAGCAACTGTAGACAAATGATAATTAACAATTATTCGCCAAAGTGGAGGTAAATACTTACCACTTTCACCGACACTGAGGTGAATAATTGTTGTAGTATAAATTTTATACTACACAAGCTGAATAATTAACGGACCAAAACATTACTTTATGTGTGACAATATACCGACAAGCAATCGGAAATTGTAAAATCTTGCGCGCCGGCGGCTCGGAGGTGAATAGTACTTGCTATTCACCTCCGTGTGATATGATACTTAATAAATATTTCAAAAACACATTTACAGATGTGACTGATCCGCAAATAGCAACCAATCATATAAAAGACACTATTAACACGAGCTTTCCACATTATGTGCGGCGTTACATTTGCTAATGTAATTACTCTTTCACTATAAACAACCTAGACACACTTAAAAGTAGAAGATTAGTGAAGTCATAATAGCTACAAACTTCGATTGCTAGTAGTTTCATAGAACAATTTTAGGAGCTTTTTGGGGGTGTTTTGCATGTGGATATCCCATAAACCAAATCAAAGTTGTCAACGCATTTGGGATTGCGGTGATTTACGTTAGAAAGCAATGAGTGGCTCAGTAAATATATTTTACTTTTAACGTGGTATATAGCTGATTTACTTACAAATCACCACGCACGTAGCTGTATACACCTTCACCTTGGCCGGAGGCAATTGCAATTGACAGCGCCACAATCACAGCAGGAAGACCTTTGACAAGAAAAAAAATGATTTAAGGAAGCTCGCACCAGCTCTTTTATAGCGTATATAGGACGATCCTAAGTAGTCACACCGAGGAACATTCAATTTGACACGTATCAAGACTGAATAAAGGAAAAAAAACAATCTTTATGCTATTTGCGTCTGGTTAAGTCACAATTAGAACAACACTTACCCCAAGCAACTGCATAGAGCAGGCGCATTCTGACCTCGGTATTAAATACTTTGACCACCATCAGATACAAGTAAACTCCTTCAAACAACATCCAAGTAAATCCAGCAAGGTAGAAAAAATGGATCAATGCTGCTGCGAAGACACACACACCCTGCGGAAGACAACAGTGATTAGTAATGGTAATAGGACTGAGTGGAGTACAATTCAGGGAGTAATCGGGCGAGTGATTTCAAATTGGCCGAGTGCGTAGCGCGAGTCTGATTTGAAATTACGAGCACGATTACTCCTGAATTGTACGACACGAAGTCCGATTACCAATTCATCGTGTCAATAACAAAATGCAAAATGTATTGTACAAAATAACCAACGGAAATTGTTGCTATTTTACAAAGCGCGAAGATTGACAACTTACACGGCATGGCAGATACTGCTCAACATACCCAAATAAGGTAACTGTCCGATATGCCGGCCTTTCCGATTACAAGTGTCTGTAATCGGACAGCTCAAATCGGACAGTTTGGGCCTGAAGCAGTCAATTAAGACACAAATAAAGGCTGTTAAGGACCAATCACATTCGAGCATTTTGTTATTGACACAATCATAAACCTAGTCGGTTTGATTTTCAGTAAATTAATGACATGCAATCCAGAAAAGTGAAAAGCGAAGTTTCCAAAACTTCGATCGTTTCTACATTGTCTCCAGATTTCACACTCTATCCAAAGTTGTGAATTGGCATTATACTATTAAAGGGCTGGTGACAGATAGAGGACCTTTAGGGGTGGACTGTGGATTAACAGAGGACCAAGAGTATTTACGACAGAAGGCTTCCAAGGCAGGTACTTAAGGGACTGCAGACAGCAGTCGAGCAACGCCGGATATCAGTTGAAAGAAAAACTAAGCAAACTCAAAGTTTTCAATGCGATTCTAATTATCCAAGTAGCTTGATGTAGCCTGAACCCTAGAACAGGAAACCTCTCCTTCTTGTAACTATGAGCAACAGCTCTTGAACGAATAACGAGGCCAAAGACATAACAGTACTAACCTTTGATTCCGAGGCACTTACTCCGGAAAGAAAAACAATTTGTGCTATCGCTATGGCAGCCACAAGGTTAAGGCGTATTTGAATTTGGTCTTGTTTCAAATTCCTGAAATTTCAAAAATATCAAGTTAGACGATATTAATAGCGGGCTATCTTTGATGTCTGCCCATGAAAGAATTGTTTCGATGTTGCAAACACATCTGTCGAGATTGATACTGATATTTTACTGAAGGCAATCTATTGTTTGAAATTCCTTTTGGGAATCTGGTTTAAATTTGCATGTATTACCAGATGTACGTAGATATTGTGATATTATGCCGTCAACTTGACTTTCATAGGATTTTTGACGAGAAAGAAACGAAATGAACAAAATTTCGAGTCGACTTTTTCAAAGTGTTACTTCACCAAAATACGATTTACAGTCGAAGTGCACATTTGCAACCAAATGGAGAACTAGTTTCACGCTTCAGTATTGCTATTACTAGGCTTTGCAAAGACTAAGTGAAACAGCTAATCTTACTCAACTGTTGACTGGAGCGTGCAAGTCGATTATAACTTACATAAGGACACAATATGCTATGATAGTAAGCACTGCTCCAGCAAGTGACAGGGCACAACCAATGTAAGTGATAACTTCCAACGCCAACTTGTGCTCCAAAGGCAGGACCTGTAAAGGGCAAAGGACAACTGATGTTTTATGAATGAAACAACGGAACAAAAACAGTGCCTAACTATGATCATGATCGTTTTAGACTTACATGTTCAAATGCCTTAATGTTATAATAACAAAAAAAAAAAAACAAAAGAAACGAGAAAAAAAAAAACAGACAAACAAACAAATAAACAAAACAAATAATAAAAAAGCACAAACATGCCTGGTTAGTTCTACTGACCTTGTTTTCCTTAACTTGCATCAAAACGGCAAAATTGGTGAGATGATTGCAAGAGCAGGTGATTTCATTGTTGAATGATCGCACCAGCGAACACCCTCTTTTTGACCATGAGCCGTTCAATGTGGATCTGCAAAAGTATGATAGGAAATCTGGCATTGTTTCTTATTTCAGGCACAGTTCTTGTACGGGCTAGGTGACTCGCAAAAGGTGATTTATCTATAGCTTTTCAGTAATTAATGGTTGTCGGTTTATGCTGCTTTGCTGCCATTGTTTCGCAACTTCAACTCGTTTTAAGACAATCAAGAAAGATTTTTTTAAATATAGCCTTTAAGAAGCAAGTTAAAGGAGGCTTACTGATGAAGATAATATGATAGCAATAGTGGATCATGAAAACAACTGAAGGACGTTGCATGATTGTAAATGGTATTCTTTGCTTGTCTTACTTGATATTAAAGTCCCAAAAACGACAATTGGGTACGTCTTCCTTCTTGAATTCCTGGAATTTTAAAGAAATTGAGTTACAACGATTTTTTTTTTCTCACTAGCGATTCTTCTCTCGGCTTGAACTCTAAGCGCTACGGAGAAGTTGTTAATGCTGAACATACGTTGTTGTATATCAAAGAGATGGTGACATTTTCTCGAAGAGTTCCAGAGGGCTCGGGGTAAACGCTTGCGGCAATTATCCGGCTTCCCAACTTGAGGTTCTTAAGGGTATCTTTATTACTGAAAAGTAACAAACCAACCTATTAGTAGTCTATCATAGTATATAATGAATATTAAACGTTTGGAAATATTAGTTACTTAACGTGTGGATAATTATTTGTGCTGTACTTTTAAGTCCTGGTGATGGAATCTTCGTAGACCACAATAAAAGCTACAATTTTATGAAGTTTTACATTCTTTCAAAACAAGGCCACGATAGTGAAAGATAACTTTTTTGTGGCCAATTTGCATAACATCATAGGCCATTTGTCAGATTGCAAGTTTGAAAGCAAACAGAATGAGGATTATGGATTGAACGATTGAACGAAGGAGTTCAGTAAACCCCCTCGCCCCATCACCCAACCCTGTAACTGAGGTCGTCCGAACCACGCCTGTTGATGTTAGCTGTTACACTACATCAAAGTTGAAGTACACCCACTTGTGCAATCGGATTTGCTCATTCTCCTGGATCCATTGCTTGACGTTGTTATAAATAATGCATACAACAACAGACTCTAAACGAAAAAAAAATGGTATTTGAAAAAGAAATGAGTTAAGAATACAATAACGAAAAAATAAAAAAAAAGTAAAAAACGATCGTTTTCTTAACTTGTTCACTGAGCGTTTTGCCAGTGAAGAAGGCTTGGTTTTACCGCAACCAATAAACTGATTGAGGGGCTTGTAGAGGGATGTAACGATGATTGTAAAAGCGCCTGCTTTTTCTATATCAAACTCGCATCCATGTTTGTAAGAGTATTTTTGGTGATACCATTCAGTATTTTAAAAAGAAGCGATTCCAATCTTGGCACAAGAACGTGGAATACTATCACAAAAGCTTATAGAACGTTAGAGCTCACTTCCAAGTCATGGGCCAGGAGTAATACTGGTTAGTGTTGGTATTGAACACAATAACTAGTAGCTGAAAAACAACGACTGAAGTTTACCTTTGCCATCGAAGGCCTGGGAAGGTATGGAAATACTCTCTCTACCTTCCCTCGTTGAGTTTCCTGTATCATTCAAAGAGAAAGCAACTCCAGCCTTGCTATCTGCTGGTACTTTCTTGATTTTCATCGCTGAAACATTGATTGAACAAGAAGCTGAGATGTTTAATAATGAGACCAGTGGCTCTCACATAGATTCATTTGTATTTATGGTGCTTTTGTTGCTGTTGTTGTTGTTGTTGTTTTCACACTATTCTGCTTATAGTTGTTCCTGCGTAGGAACAAAGTGGAATAAAGTTTTCCTGTGGAACAGATATTTTAAAAACATAATACCCTTTCTTTGTCGATGTTTAGTGAGTAGCTGTTTATAGGTTTTGTAGTTAATAGTACTCATATATATTAGTTTATAGTAATTTTTAAGTTCTAGAGTTTTGACTTTGTAGCATATTTTTTTTGTAAATTTTTATATTTTAGGAATACACGTACGTATTTGGAACGAGCTTGTATAGCTCTTAGACGTTAGATGTTTAAATAAAGTTTTCCTTCTTCCTTCTTCTTCTGTATGTGATTCGTAAACATCCTGCAGAATACGTTTGGACCAGGACTGTGAACCTAACCTCCAGTGCAACACAAAGGCTTGGCTGGCAGAGCGTGAATTTCCCAACAGGCAACTAATATTCTGCGCATTACCAGTGCTCTGTTCATCTACTCTAGCTACCTGTAGAGTGGTCCTCTTTTGTTCACCTCCACTCATAAAAGTTGAGAGGCATGTTAAAGGACCCACGCGTTGATCTCTATGAGTGGGGAACGTATTTTATTTTGATGTGGCCTGTTTTAAAACAGGGATACATGGGTTGGGTGGACACCGGTTGGTGTCCCGCGAAAGCTTTAGAAACCAGAAGTGTTATGAAGCGGGGAGACTTTAGTGATATAACCTGTTCGAGCAATACATCTTTTACTTGAAAATTAAATTGCGTAATGTTAGGTTATTTCAAAAGAGAGGTGCCCCATGAAAGAGTGCCCTCCGATCAGATGCAACGATTTCTCTCCGTCACTTACCATAGTGTTCTGTGGATATAACCCGGCTCTCATTTGTTTTGTAATGAATCTTGGCGTAATTAATGGCAAAGGACTCCAATTCCCGAGTGGCTAACAAGACATTAATGCTCTTGTTTTTGACCTGTTCCTTTTGAAAGTCTTCTATTAATTTGTTGATTACGTTCACTGCATTCTGATGATTTGAAAAAAGTTATGGTTAACGAAGCATAAACAGTAGACTAGAAAAACCTCCGGCAACGAGCTACCTGCTTCCTGCACTCGGCGACCAGAAAGATATTTTATCAATTTGACTTGATTTAACTCTCGCCCCCATCCAGCAATTGCATTTCTCGCCTTCACCTCCTTTTTCCATACCTATTCAGGCTTTCAGGAAGTTATTTAAACTGTCGGCCATATTTAGCTCTACATTTTTTCAAGCTGCGTAGCTTGAAGAGGATGGCAAGGATGTCCCCTATAAGGATGTGTCACTTCATTAATCAGGCCAGACTGTCAAACGCAATTACAAATTGTTCCCAGACAATATAATGTTAGTGAAAATAACTTTTCTAAGCATTTAAAGCCCTGGCAACCCATCCCTCAGCAGACTAAAGGGCGAAACAAAACAAATAAAATAAAACCCAATTCTTATCGTTTTCACAGAACTGAGGCTATAATTAAGATAAGAGAATCCGGAACACAATCAACCCCTCTTTACCTTCAAAGAGCCTTCCTCTGTGGCATTGAGTAATTTTATTTCTTCTATGGCATCCTGTACCTGCAAACAGGTAAACCAAGCTGTATTAAGCGCAAACTCATTGCCTCTCAATGACGATAAAGGGGAAAACGTAAAGTGATAACAACAAGACTGAATCCCTGAAAGCAGGCACAGTCGCATTGAGCGGCCTCCTGCTCAAAAAATAATTAGCCACGATCTCAGTGTCAAAGATGACAAAATGTGGTCACTTCTGAAGGAAGAATGTTGATAGCTTTTTTCCTGTAACTGTACTGGCAATATTTCTAACACTATCAACCTAAGATGAGGGTCACGCCTTACTTGTAGATTTTCCATAGAAAGCTGCAAAAATTATGTTGATAACTAGAGATTTACAATTCATTACAAATATAATTTCAAATCAGTATTTTCGAAGACGCTTACGTTAAAATGTCTGCATCCCCTTTTAAAAACTAGTGGGATTTTTAATATTTAAAGGTACGCACCTCTCTTGAGCGGTCGCTTGAATTTCCTATCAAGGCCGTACCGCCTCAGCAATCGTTCGTATACGTTTACTGGAAACCAGACAAATACATACTTTCTGCCGGGCCCTCTTTAATCACAACGGATACTTGTTTCAAGCATTTATTCTCCCTTTCCCGAATTTGTTGAAAAGTTGTAGCTTGTCTAATCAAAGGTTCAAATTCTAAAGTTAGTGACACCAGAAATCATTGGTTTTACCCAA
>JAEMWC010000472.1:52500-155000 GCA_016490735.1 Pachyseris speciosa
GGTTTTGGGCAAAATGAAAGACGAGTGTGCAGGTACTCCGATCGCCGAGTGTGAATGTTTGCAGACGAAAAAAACATGAAAAGAGCCAAAGGCGTGAAAACGAACGTGGTCAGAAAGGAAATACTGCACGAACAGTACAAAGAAACACTCTTCGGCAAAAAAACAACGGACACACGGAATGAAGGACACCACATCTTCGGCATGAGCGTGAACAAGACTTCTCTTTCTGCGTTTGATTCAGAAAGATGGATAGCGGAGGACTGGGTCAACACAAACGCCTTTGGGTACAACCCCCGCCGACCGTTGCAGAAATGGTTGGCATCATGGAGCTGTTAGGTGAAGCCTTCGAGTACAACCTCCCCCCACCCCCGCCGACTGATGCAGAAATGGATGGAATTATGGAGCTGTTAGATGATGCTTTCGGGGGTAGCTCCGTATTTGGGGGAACAACCAACAACTATTCGCGCACGAAACTGCGTGGGGGCCCGTCGTGTAAATAGTACAAAACAGGCGTGTCTGGTTTCATAACAGTTCTTTCAATCTTGAAGACTTTCAAAGACCAAACAGGATCTGTGGCTCTTTTTTTGCCACCCTCCAACTCGCCGGGTTGGTAAAGGTAGCGGACATTGACAAGAGGGGGGAGCTGTTTTTTCGCGCGTTCCCGCAGGTCTTTGATATTTCGTTGAAGGCTTGGAAACAACCGCCTTTTCTTTAACAGCAACCTCTGGCTTCTTTCCGGTAAGGCTTGTTTCTTCGTTGTTCAAGGCTGCAACAACTTCTGGAAGCCGTTTCACCCACGCGACAGACTGCTGACCTTGCCGCAAACGCATTTCCATTGCATACTGGTAACCAAACAGGCGCTCAGCCAGGGTGCGGTTGAAACGCTCGGAAATGGCCTGGTCGCAGTGAATTTCGGGGCGCTCGCGCCGGATATGCGTTTTGTGGTTTTCCATGTCTTTCGTTACAGCGCCCATAAATTCGCGCCCAGGATCCACCTGGAGCATTTCCGGGAATTTCAGAAGCGAGCGCCTGTAAATTTTGCGAAACGCTTCGGCGGCCTCGTCAGTTAGTCGGTGGCCTCGTCAGTCATCAGAGTTTTTCGAGGTCAAAAGTTCGGCCTCTTTGTAGCTGCTGGCCACGTCGACAACCGTCAGAGCGTACTTGTAAACTTTGCGCCCGCGGGGAAGTTTGTCATGCGGAAAAAAAAGAATGTCAGCTTGGTGCACTTTGTTGGGCGTAAAAACATCGAACTTCGGCCGAGGAATGCAACGCGGTGCTAGAAGATAGATCTGCCAAATCGCCTGCTTGATTAGCCACTTTTTTGAGTCGTCTTCAGAGACCTTTGCAGCTTCAGCCAGTTTTTTGATCGCGACCAGGCCTTTCCAATAACCTACGGGGCTATAATAAACCTTTGCGAGTTTGGCGTCCATAACAAAAGGATTCATTAAACTTTAATTCCTGCCCATAGGCATGTTAAAGGAAACGAAAAGCTGCATAGCCCAAAGCGAGAGTTCCAGTGCCCAAAAATGCTGCTCGCTTGGCTGGTAACAATCTGAGAACTTGGGCTCTTTCAGCGGGAGACAGACGTTGGTTGGGATGTGCCTGGTTATAAAGTTTGAAAGCCTAGTCGGTATTGGTGAAGTTCTGCTTGGCCCGCGCTTTAATTAGCGCGTTTGTCTGGATCCAGTCTAGGAATGGGCGCGCTGGCGGCTGTATTTAGCGTACGCAACCTGCCTACTCGAGAGCCTTGCCGTGGTGCTTGTTTCGGCAAGCGCGGCGTCGTCGCCGCCGCCGCCAAGAGCCTTCTCGAGATAATTACCGCCGATAAACGTTGCCGCGTTGAGAACCGCGCCGCCAGCCATGATTGCGATTGTTGCCATGTTGTATATACCAGGTCCTATTTTTCAAATCATCAAACATTCGCGGGAAGGATTTTTTGGTCCTCGAGATATCGTTTGAGCGCGATGCTGCCCGCCATTACGGCAGTAAACTGCACTTATTTCATCACATTGCTGCAGGGGTCGGATGTGAAATTCTCTTTCAAAATCTTTTTTGCGACCCAACCAATCCCAGCAACAAGGCCGGTAAGAACGGCCGCATCCGTGATTGTTTTGACAAGCTTTTTCTCAGAAATGGCTGCCAATACAAAAAAAAATAACGTTTAAATGAAAACTATTTTATCCCACTTCAGTCTTGCTTGCACTGATCTTCAAAACACTCCTTCTCATCTTCAGACTCCTCCTTCCACACAAGTCTGGGGAGTCGGACACTATTAAAAAATCGTCGAACGCTCTGCTTATTGTCTTACCCAAAACGAACCCGAGAGCACCAGAAATCACCATCTCGAAAAAACTTTGATAATCCCCCCCACATCTGTAGCACATCGTTGGTATATACTTAGTGAAAACCTTTAATAGAAAATTATTCCATGGGCCTGACCCCCCTTTTCCTCTGCGGCATTTCAGGAGAGGGATCGCCGGGAACAGGAGTGGGCTCTCTGAGAACAGGAGCCATTGCAGAATTAAACCTCGCTTTTATCGCTTCACGCTGGTAATAAACACCCGCCGCCCCCACAATAATCCCACCCACGGCAAGCGTAGCACACAAAGAATAGCCCGGGTTTTCTGAAGAATTCTCAGATTCCATCAGCGGGTCTGCTGTTGCATTTGCAGACTTTTCTTCCGCCTTTTTTTTGCTTTGTTGTTTGCAATTATGATAGCGGCCTCTGCAGCGGCCTCTTTCTGCGCTTCGCGAGCCAGCCGCGTTTTTTCAGCCACAGCCTTGCCCGCAGCCACTCGCTTGGGATTTTATTTGGCGCTGTGTGGCTGGAGCCGGTGAAGTAAATTGTCCATTGGGCGGTTGCTTGGGTTGTTTTGCCTGCTGTGCTTCCAATTGTTCGGCCAACATTGTGAAGATATGTTAACACTAGAAAAGTTTAATTGCCGGTAAAAATACCGAGCAAAATTTAAAAAAAGTCAGCAGTTCTTTGTTATGGTAAGTATTATTCAGCAGTTGTTGAGGATTGCTCAGGAATTTCTTCAACAGGCTTTGCAGCCTCTGGTCTGGAAAAATCACCGTGTTTTGTGGTGATCAGCCCCAAGTTGGCCAAAGCAAGCCACTGGCCCAACTTCAAAGAAAAGTGCCTGTAAGATTAGAGAGCTCTTTGTTGATTATGTAGTCTTCTTTGAGTTCTGTTGGGTAAGCCTCAACGTCTTTGATGTTGACGAACAACCCGGTGGCTTTGGTCACAAGAAAAATGCAGCTGTCGATCAAGCTGTCGGTTGTCTTTGAGCCCAAATAAGCTTCTAACCTTTTGAAATACTTCTCAACCACTTTGTCGGTGAGTCGCTTCACCTCCTCGTGCGACAACTGCACGCCGATGGCCTCCTTGGCTTTTCCAGTCGATACAAGCACGGCCAGCTGCTCGCCTAGAGCAGGAATATCAGGGCCTGGGGAGGCAAAATTTAGAACTCCACCAGCTGGCGCGCCAGTTGCCTCCGCTTCCAGCATGTTCATTACTTCTGCTGTCAAAATCTCGTCTTCTGCCATTGTATTTACTTCCATTATTTTTTAAATTCGAGATCACGAAAAGGAGCTGGAATTTAACTGTACCCCAAATGGGTGCCGAAGAGAGAAAATAAGGAAAGAAAACTTTCGTTCTTTCAGCTTTGAAATCATGCTTTTGTAGTACTCTTGAGGCAAATCGCCTGCATAGTCGTCAAAGATGGTCTTCGTGGTCTCGGCCGAGGGGTTGTAAAAACGAACGATCGCAGTAATGTTTTACCGAAAAGACGCGGTGATGCTAGTGTACTTTTGGGTCAGCACCCAAACGCTAAGACCGATGTGCCTTGCTGAAAAGGCGAGATGCACCAGCTGGCCTGTGCGCTTTTTTACCTCTTTCGAGGCCGCGCAGTCGTCGAGGATCACGAGCGTGTTGGTTCCCTCAAAAACAAAAGTTACGATCTTCAAGCAAACTTCCACCTCGTGCTGCTCGCAAATTATCACATCCACCCGCCGATCGTTGTGAGCAAAGGTCGGGCAGATGAGAATGATGTAATCGAACTTGCCGCGGAAAGGGCCTGAACGCTGGTCAACCACGAACCTTGTTTTGCCCGAATTTGTGGGACCAACAATGAGAGCGTTGAAAGGGAATGTTATTTGGGTTCATGTTGTTGCCTTTGGGCGGAAATATTATTATTGCATAGATTCCAATTGCAGGTCCAACAGGTTGAACTGAGAGTCGCTGATAACAACGATATGGCAGTCTACATTGCCAGAGCCGCAAGAGTCTCGCTCGAGTTCAAGCTGAACCCTGTCTGTGCTGTTCACCAGGCGCATACCGCTTCCGTGCATTGTTTGGTCCGACATTGAGCGCAAATCTATCAACAGCCCGAACCTGTTCAGTATGTTGCCCAGTATCCGGACACTTCAGTTTAGAAATGTTGTAACTTTCCTTCCTTAGTCGCAAGAGTTCTGAAATTTGGCCCAGAGACAATTTATTTAGTCTGTAATATGACGAAAAAAGATTTAAGTTTTTTGCCTTCGTATCCATCGTGAAATTAATATTTTTGCAGAGCTCGAATGTTGCCCAGTATCCGGACAGCGTGCCCAGTATCCGGACACTACAAGAACAACGTAATTAAACATAAATTTGGACAGGAAAGCGACTTTAAAGCCCATCTTGCTCTTTCAAGGTAGTCTGGCATCCGATTCCGAAAATATAAATCGGATTGCGAACCTAGATTTGTATGAGAATTCTTGGTTCAACCATTATCGCTTCCGGTTATAGTCGTTTTACGAAATGCAGTCATGCGAAACAAACAAAATATTTCGCCTCGACAAGTGCGTGATAAAAATTTCCATGAGGAGTTGAGTAAAGTTACATTACACAAATGAATATATTTATCCTAAGCTATGGTTATAGTTATGGATATAAAATAAGACTTGTCCGGATAGTGTACGCAGCTAATTCAAGGATTTTGCACGACAAAGAAAACACTCTCCGGATACTGGGTATCCGACATCCAAAACTTATTTAATGTTTATGGCCTCCGTTATTCCAAACCAGCAACATTTTAAAGCTAATTATTGCATTTTTTGAAAATTTAACTTCTTTAAGAATCCAAACCTCACATATTTTAAAATTTCTTTGAAACTATCACATTTCACAAGCCTATATTTGAACAGCACTAGTTTTACTGCGCAGTAAACAGCGTAAATATTAGCCATGAAAAGTTGACTCACCTGAACAGAACGGCGCCTTCTGCAATTGTTTCTCAAGCTGTGAGCCCGGCAAAACTTGCATTTCAAAGCTGAAATGTTCGGCTTTCTTTCGGAATACTTCGTTTACCGAAAATTTAGAAGGGCGCCGGAAAAACTGAGTTTTCGTTTTAAGTGTCCGGATACTGGTACTGTCCGGATACTGGGCAACATACTGTTGTCATAAAACTTCGATATCGTCATGCGGATCCGCCCTGCCGATTTTTTTGTCCCGCCAAAGAAGCGGCTGGCTTCCTCCCACATGTCTTTGCCTTCAATCCCGTTGTTAAAAACCATGTTTGGCGATCCGTTGACCGTTATGCTTACTTTTGTGATGTCGGAGTTGAAATAATTTTCTAAGTCCCTTGCGCCGGCGGTGTAGGGCTCAACTAAGAGGAGAAGAAGGCCTTTCAGAGATCTTCGTTGTGGGGTGACTTTCGTGTTCAGCTGGGCGTCTGTGGCTCGGTTGAACTTCACCATTTTTTCCCGCACAACGTGGTCATAAAAGAATTCCTTGCCCGAGGAATAGGCGTTTTCCGCCTCTTCAGCTATAGTTTTGCTTCGGAACATTTCGTACTCGAGCTGGATGTTTTTCAGCTCGTAGACAAGTTCCGTGGTGTCTGAACCCCGCACAACCTGTTTTGCCGCCGGAAGGGTCAGCTCGAACACAAGGTCGTTGTAAAGGGCTTGGGGATAAAAAACTCCATGGTCGGCGAGAATCTGGTGGTCCAGGCGGACTCGGTATTTCTCCCGAAAACCTTTTCCAGCTTGTTTTCCAAGGCTACTCCCGAGGTTTTCTTGTCTCCCGCCCCAGAGCGGAACCTATTGAGGTCATCGCTCTGAATGCCCTCGAACAGCATGTTATCCCGCTCCTCCTGCGAGAGGAAAAGGCCTTCCCAGATCTTGAAAATGTCATATGCTACTGTTTCCTGCAGTATGGTGCCCGCGTACTTCACAACCAGCTTGTCGACTAGTGCTCGCGTGACGTTTTGCACGAGGAAATTGTTGGCGTGCCCTCCGACTAGGTCGATGCTAAGAACAAGCGCGAGCGACCCGGGCACGAGGACTTCATGCGCATTCAGCTTGGGGACCGAAACATAAAGCGTTTCTCCTGGGTTGGCTTCGCTTCGATCAAATGTGATGCGCTTGACGGTGCGCTCGGCTTTCATTGCTAGGGGGTTTTTCTCTTTTTGCGTTGGCAAAAGATTTCCCTGCACAGCGGCCATAAGTAAGACCCCAAGTTTAAAAGTTCAATTGAAAGTAAATTATGAAGATATTAAAGCAATGGATGTGGGCGGGGGCTTCGAAAACCATGGTTATGATCCTCAGTCGTGGGATGATGACGGCGGCGACGACTGTCTAGAAAAACAAGACGAAACAAACCCTTTCATTCCGGGCCGGTCATCAACACCATTTAAGGACGGTGCCTCCTAATACGAAGATATTTTTTCGCGGATTATCACTATGCTAAAATGTAGATGTTGGTAAGGGCTAACGAAAATTGAAAAGAAAATTGGGGGTAACCATGCATTTTTCAGAGATAATTAGGTCCAAAGCTGCAAACAATAGAGACTTAGTATTTTTTTTTTTTGCAAAAAGGAAAAGAAGAAATATTTCTCTGAACATTTCCTTAGAATTCCTGTTTACATATACCAAGGCAACAACAAACCACAAGCTTTGAAACACATAACAACTGGTGATATAAAAACTACTTTTTATGTGGTATTTATTACAAAATCATTGCATTGGAGGAATTTTTGGCCGTGACTGCTCCCTTTTAGGTGAGCAAAAACACAGGCTAAATATATTTTGCGAACTACGAAAAAATCACCATGTGTTGCATAGGCTTACCCCTTTCGTTTTGTGAGGTAAAAAGTGGGGGTCACCATGCGTTTTTAGAGTTAAATTGGTTATTTTCTACTTTTAAGGCGCTGTTTTGGGGGCTTGAGACAATTTTTGCTCTACCCCCTCCCTAGTAAGTGAAATATTTCCATGTCTTTTCCTTGGGCATGCTGGGATATCCGGTATGGCGACAGATGGTGTAACAAAAAGTTTTTCCATTCTTCGGGAATTAGAGGACATTTTTTCAATGACGATGGCTTTGAATGCTAAGAGCAAATTCGAAGACGTTTTGAGATGTGCATTTTGCGAAAATTTCAAAGTTTGTTCCAGTGTAACTTGCCCTTTTAGGCTCTGGCGAAGTGGAAGACAAACACGTACCGCCTAAGATCACGTTTTGTAGTTTTGTCAATTACTTTCGCAGTTGTTTCTTTCGTTTGTGTTATCTTTCTGGGAGAAGTTTTGAAATGCATAAAAACTACGCAGTTTGAGAGCCAGTATTCGTGATTCCTTGCTTCTGATTTTCGCAGTCCGTTATTCAGGCCAATCAAGTTCAAGCTTTTCATAAGTTACGAAGGTAAGAAATCGTGTTATGTTATATCTTACGTTCGATGAAAACATCTTTCTTTTTATTATTGTTGAAACAGTAATAAAATAAAAGAATAAAACCAAAACGGATTTGTTGTGTCTTAAACCGATATGTGTAGCACATGACTTTTTTTAAGCGATTCCTTTGAATCAGTTTATACAGCGATATATGTATAAAGGGGATTAGTTTCTAAAGAAACTGTGGTGCTGCGTCGGTGGGGGAGTGAAACACGAAAATTTGGTTTATCAATGGAGTTGATAATGTTAATTGACCACCGTACAGGGATTCGATTAGCTGACGTTCCGAGCGTTAGCCCTTCGTCGGAGCGAATCGACGAAGGGCTAACGCTCGAAACGTCAGCTAATCGAATCCCTGTACGGTGGTCAATTAACATTATCAACTCCGTTGATAAACCAAATTTTCGTTATACAGCGATATGTTTTGATTAAGCTTAAGTATTATATTATTTGCCACTTCACTTCAATTGCTTTTCCCGGCGTGATTCAGCGTTATTTCATAAAACACACCACATTAACGCTTTCGTTTACGGGTTTTCGGTGTAGACAGCTTGCTGCCAATCCTGTAAAAACTATCCGCTAAATCAAGAGCTTACAAAAAATACGATAACCATCAAAACAAACAATCTTCTTAGGAAATCGCGCGAGTAATCGCGCAAGATAAGATGGTTGCGTGGTGCGCAGAACGAATGCGCACTAGCAATAGGAGGCACCGTCTTTAATGATGGTGAAGAAATTGAGTTGCCAAAGTTGAAAATATTGCCGCATGAACAAAGCGGCCTACCAGACACATCTCTTGATGAGGCATCTTTTGGCGGCGCGCAAGTCTCGAGTGAACTTGCTTGGATTTGTGCAAAAAATTTATTTCCAAACATAAGTGCAACCGATCTTGAAGTATCTTACGGCCTAAATGGTAGGGTTCGAGTTAAAATGATTGGCACTGGCTAAAAGTCATACGACTTGTTCACAACCAAAAGGGGTACGCGTGAACAACAGCTAAATCCAAGACTCACGAAAGAAATAAAAACTGCGCTCGGAAAGTCAATTTATGAAATGCGCGCAGAAGTTGAACAACAAACTGCTGAAAAAGAAAAACAACTGGAACAAGCTTTATCTGCGGAAAATACGCGCGAAATAGCCAAAGATGAAATAGATAAAATCAGAAACCAAATGAGACAAATTGATAAGCGGAGGGACGCTCTTGAAGAAAAACATGGTAATTTGGATACAGAAGAAATTCAAAAACTGAGAAACCAGAAAAAAGCTCTTGTAAAAGAACATCAAGAAAAAAGAAAACTACTGGACAAAAGCAGCAAAGCAGCAAAGCAGCAGAACAGGCGCCTAAATTAAAAGAAGACATTCGGAAACTCACAGAAGAAAATGTCAGATTGAATCAAACCATAACGGAACTTCGGGAAAAATTGATACAGAAGCTCTCAATAAACTGAAAGCACGAAAAGCAGAACTGGAGCGCCAAAATGAGGAAGACAAAAAGATTATCAACGATGAAAACGCCACATCTTCTGAAAAAACTGCGGAAGAAGCCCGAGTGGCAGAGCGCGAAGAAGAGGTCGAACCATTAACAAGACAGATTGAGGCGACTGAACGAGATATGCCTCCTCGCGAGGGAATCAAAAAGTTTTTCAAACTTGACGGCCATTGTTCTCGCGGCTGGTGTTACGATTGGCGTTGTAATTGGCGCAATCACCAACTCTTTGAAAGTCCTTGGGAAAGGGTTGGAAACGGCCTGAAAGAAATCAGTGAAAAAACTGCTTCACTTTTGCCCGGCCTGAGCGGCTCGATTGTTTCTTTCCTTTTGAAAACCGTAGGCCAGGCCATCGGTTTTCTGGCTGAGCACACCTGGCTGATTATTTTTGCTGTGGTTGCCTATCTGGTGGAGAGGTATGTGAAGAAGAACCGCTAGCTTTCGCCTTGCGTACTCGAGCTGCGCCGCCCTAGTGAAAAGAACACCACTCCGGAAATTAAAAAGGCTCCTATCACGACAATTATTTTGTTTACGCTGTGGTCATCATTTGCCGACGGGGTTGGTTCTGTTTCCTGTTGTTGTGGCTGTGAAATCGGAATTTTTGATTTTTCTTTTCCAATAGCCTTGTGGATTGGGTTTGAAGGATGGCTGTTTGGCTGGTTGACCTTTCAAGGGCCTCCTGCCATAAGGTGAAGAGGCGCTTTTTTGTGCCTTGGTTTACGTCGTTGTTTATCCCAAGACTAATTTCGTTTGTTGCCTGTTTTAGTCTGTTGTTGTACCCAACCACGCTACCTGTGTTAATTATCATGTTGCCCGGCATTTGCCAGGTGCCTGGACAAACGACCAAATTCAGCCGGACCTTTCACTCATCCACAGCTAACTGATAACGTTGCACGCTCTTGGTTGCCTTATCGCGTCTTTCATCAAAACAAGAAACTGGTTTTGCACCTCCACCGCGCGTCCTCCATCCCCCAGAATGCTACTTCGAACATTTCTGGGCACCTAAAACGCAGGAAACAAACGCCTCTATTGACTGATTTATTCTTGACAATCCCGCCGGTGTAAGACCGCTGGTTTCGTTGGGGCAAAACCAATCCGCTTGACTTTCAGCATCGCTTTCGGGTTTTATGTAAAGAATCGCGTTCCCTTTGCTTACGGAACCGCCTTCATCGCTGAACTTATCGTAACCTGGGTATTTTGCTCCGGTTTTGTAGGGGCCTCGAACCCAGATATAAACACTTTCTAGCCCATGACTCGCGCCTTTTGTAAAACGAAAATCGGTTGAGGGATCAATCCTGAACTCGTTACAAATTCTTTTGTATGAAGCCAAATCATACTTGTTGTTTATCAGATTAAAAGTTGGATCGTCGGGTAAAGCGCTTATGTTTTGAATCCCGCCAATTTGAATCAGGATCCGCCTGATAGTGAAATATACGTGGAATTCATAAAAAGATCTTATCTGGGGTGGCAAACTAAGAGTAGATTCCCGCCTTTTGGGCGGGTGAGTTATCTTTATCAAAAATCTCACGACCAATGCCACAACCGGTTGTAGCGCACCAAGCTGCAAAGTTAAACTGTTGATGCCAATATGACATATTGGGGCCGGCTAGCCATTTATTTCACTCTTTTCCTGAATGATGAGTTAAGATCTAAGTTTTGAAATATATCCCTTATTTCGTTGAAAAATGTTGGTATGGTGTTACATAAATATCGATTGGGCTGCTAAATATTTTTTTTGCAAACTGCTATTTGGTGCTTCGTAAGAGGATATAGCAGGTATTGGTAAATTTAAGTTTTTAAAATCTTCTCTAATCATGAGCTGGTGTGGAAACCCGCCAATCTTACCCAGCCCCAAAGCCTTTTTCATTGAATTGGGCCAGTATTTTTTGTCTGAACCAAAAACGCTTTTCAGATAGTCGGGCCCGGCCTTGTACATAATTTCTGCTGTTGCCTTGTGGTAGGCTGTGAAATTAACACTAGCTTTAAATTTGCTCTTGTCGGCGTTTGGGAATTTTGTCCAAAAAGGCCCCCATGCCTTGTCTTGCGCGTTTTTCGCAACTTGGTTGGCCTCTGGCGTTTGCATCCACTGCAAGAGATTAGCCATCGCTAATAAACAAAGACAATATTTTAAATTGAATGTTTGTGTGCTGTTTAATACAATGGTTGTGATCGCGATTGACACAACTGAAAATCCCTGCACAGCCTTTTTCGACTGGCCGCTTCCGAAAGCCGATTATACCCGGCTTATTTCCTGTCCCTTACAAATTCATGGTTAAATATAAAAGAAACTGGGGTAATAAATTTAACAAATTCCCACGGTATTACTATTTCAAGAAAAGCAATTCTTCAAGGAAATTGCACAAAACAAAATTTAGTAAAAATTATTAAAGATGTCTCCAAACTACTTGAAAATGACACAAAATTAAATGCAGAAGTCAATAGCCCAATTGGAATTATTAGATTAAACAACCCTGACCTAAAAAGATTAGTTTTTACACAAAATTTGGCTGATTTTCTTGGTATAACAACTGTTATTGAATCAACTCAATACATTACAAAATTAAACATACCTAGTGTAATCTTTGTGTACTGCGATTTGGTAAACATAGACCAAAATTTTTTAAATGCGGAAAAAACAAACCTGCTTTCAAAGTCTGACATCGTGGTGTAGGCTTTCGAAAAACTAAACTATCGAGCTCCTGAAGAGCAACTATTTCGCGCCGCTTCAACGGTCGAACATATGCACAGTGTTACGCTTTCAGTCAAAGAGGAAAATGGAGAACTGTTTGATTTTCGCGGACAAAGGCTTTACTTTAAGTTGACGATAATTTAAAGAAAATGGAGGATCTTTACTGTGTGAAGAAAAAAAAAGAAAACCCCAATGTTCGGGGCACAAGAAAATTTAAAATAACAAATGGAAGGAAAATTGTATCGGCGAAATGTAAAAGCTGTGGGAAAACAAAACCAAGCTTTGTGTGGGCCGTTGCCGCCGCTTCACAAAAATTTCTTCATCTAAAAATTTTGGACACTCTAGTAACATCCAAGATATGTGTTGAACTTAGTGGTCAGGAAAACGGATGGGATCGTTTCCCAAAATTTTGTTCCTCTTCAAACTTTCAATTTATCTCTGAAATTAACCATTTGATGCTCGTTATAGTGGTGTTGTCTAATAAGGCAAAAGGTAAAAACGGTGTTTGGATACTTTTCGAGGAAAGTTGAAGTTGGCATCTATTTTTAAGAGCCACCTGAATTAAGGGAACGACAAAAACAGGCCCAAACGTTCCTTTTCTGTTCAGTCTCCACTAAATCCGTGAAACCTGCTATGTTAAGAAAGAAATGCTGAATGTCGACCAGCTGTAAAAAAAGAAGTGCAAGAATGACAGACCTGGCTCATTACCGTCAAATCCGTGATAACCGCCGTGTTTAAGAAAAAAATGACCACAGTCGAGCTTCCACATCAAACTGGAAGTTCAACCTCTTGTAAGAATTCTCTACATTGGGCGGATTTGACGGATATCACGGAGAACAGAGATGTTCTATTAATTTAATTCCACTAGTTAATACTGTAAATATTTCAAATAATAATATATTCTATTTCCATTGTTATAAAAATATTTACAGATTCAAAAAGAAGTATTAAATAAATCTTTACTGACTGGTTACCGTCAAATCCGTGATAACCGCCGTGTTTAAGAAAAAAATGACCACAGTCGAGCTTCCACATCAAACTGGAAGTTCAACCTCTTGTAAGAATTCTCTACATTGGGCAGATTTGACGGATATCACGGAGAACAGAGATGTTCTATTAATTTAATTCCACTAGTTAATACTGTAAATATCTAAAATAATAATATATTCTATTTCCATTGTTATAAAAATATTTACAGATTCAAAAAGAAGTATTAAATAAATCTTTACTGACTGGTTACCGTCAAATCCGTGATAACCGCCGTGTTTAAGAAAAAAATGACCACAGTCGAGCTTCCACATCAAACTGGAAGTTCAACGTCTTGTAAGAAATCTCTATTTTGGGCAGATTTGACGGATATCACGGAGAACAGAGATGTTTTCATTATTTAACTTCTAGTTAAAACTGGAAATATCTCATATGTTAATGTATTCTATTTCCATTGTTATAGAATCTTCTACAGTTCAGAATGAAGAATTGAATAAATCACAACGAGATATAGAAAGCAGCTAAACAAACAAGTCACTGCAAATTGTTTGCGTCTCGTTAGCAATTCTCAAAGGTTATTGTGGTACAATTTCTTATCTCAAATCAACACTTCTTCAGTTTACCCTTGAACTTTTTTTTTCTTTAGCCAAATATATTCCCCGAGATATCACAAGTCGATTTGATATAAATTCAGCTTGTTCCTTTGAAGGCAGAATCGGTTGCACCATGACCAGTACACAGATATAGAAAATAGTTAAACAAACAGGTCACTGCAAATTGTTGGCGTGTAGCATTTCTCAAAGGTTTATTGTGTTTCAAATCAACACTTCCTCAGTTTACCATTGACTTTGTTTTCTTTTGCCAAATATATTCCCCGAGATATCACAAGTCGATTTGGTATAAATTCAGCTTGCTCCTTGAGGTAAAATCGGTGGCACCATGAACAGAACACGATATCCATGTCGGCAACTGAACAGCCAGGCTATAAGAAGTGTAGCACTGTGTTACATAAGCCCTATAATATCGGGAAAATGTAGCATTATCAGAGCACAATGTATTTGCAAAGTCAGCGAAGAAGGTTTACAGACCGCATGGGGTGACGTGTGTTCGAAAAGAGAGACTTGTGACAAAGCAATAAGTGGTGAGTATTTCCTTTGAACTACGATCTTGCTTATGTCTTAGCTAGTCAGTTCATGATATAAAGTTGTCGCTGAATGACTATTCTGATCGTTTTTCTCTTAATTTGCCTAGATATTAAAAACGTCGCATTTTTCTTTAGTGCAATAAGTGCACAAGGACGCAAGAAGAGCAAAGGGAAAAAAGCATCAAACAACGATGGTGAAGACAGCGATGAGAACGTCGACGAAGTATTAACCCCGAGCCAAGCTGCCAGTAGTTCTACACAAGAATGGATTTTGAACCACCCTACAGTAATAAACGACAAATTACGTCCGTCTGTTGAATACTGGATAGCATTGACAACCCCAAATGGTGCCCCTGCTAACCCTTACCATTCACCGTGCACTACTGGATTGTGATGTGGACACCACAGCAAAACAGGTACACCAATATTTATTATATACATAAAAACTCTCAAAAAAAGACCAGATACATATTTTATAAAAAAAATTGACAACACCGTGCGTAAGTTCTACCGCAGTAAACAAAATCAGTGCTTTTGAAATTACATGAAATATCTTCGAAGCGTTAGGCAAGTTTTTGGCTCTTCTGGCTAAAAGTAGTCCGAGAAACTATCATACGAATTGGACTGGAGCATATCAACTTTACTACAATCTCAAGTTGATCAGGTACTACTTGTTTTTGCTAGGTACCATGCTACGAAGGCAAAGAAGCTACTGCCATGAAAGAACTGTTCCAAGTCTTAAAAGATCACAAGAATCCTATGATTCAAGAGCTAGTAAATGATTCCTATGAGAAATGCTTCCAGCGAGAAATAGAGTGTTTGTTTGGTGATTTTGAATTCGACGGCGATTGCGGTACAGAGAACGTTGTTAGATGTTGTCTCATAAATCCGTCTTATAGTTCCACGCTACAAGAAGCTATCGCCAAACTTCTAGATGCAAAGCTAACGATTGATGTTTTGGGATTTCACGATGAAAGCCAGGGAACTACAAAAGTAGATGACGACGCACGACTATCAGATCATTTGACTGTCCTAATAAACGACATTGGTATCGCCATGAAGAAATTGGAGTATGCACTGTTCCGAGGCAAGATTTACAAGAAGAAATCCGAAGCGAAGTACACATACGGCTACAAATGCGAGGTCAGTGCATTTGTAAATTGCCTTGCGTCGAACGAATCTTTCAAGGGAGGTTGTTAAAGAACATGAGAAGAGTAATCGACATTCTTGCCGATCCAGATTGCGAAGTCATACGTCCAATTAGGGTCGACTACAACCTCATTGAAGTGAATGCTGGCCACTGCTGGTCCATTAAAGAAAGGCGCTTTTTGGAAAGTCCCATTCCAGAAGAAAAAATTGGCCTGGTCACGCCACGTGCTTTCTCAAAGTACGATCCTCAACGAAATGCAGATCCTAAGTACTTCAGGGAAATCCTAGAAAACAGCCTAACGGAGAGCGACATCAGTGAGTTCTGCGACGACTTTCTAAAGTTACTACACTTTAATCAGAAACGTCACAAAGACAAAGTTCCGTGTCTAATCGGGGACGCCAATAGCGGGAAGACTAGTCTCTTTCAACCAGTCCTTGGACTCATCCACCACTCCAACATTGCAACCGTTACGAAACAGAGAGCTTTTAACAAAGCAATGATCAATAAAACCACCGAAGTCATTTTTATTGACGAAGCATCCATCTCGACTATGGAAATAGATGACTGGAAGATATTGACTCAGGGGGCTACACAGCAGCCGATGTAAAGTACCAGACAGCCAAATCATTCATCAACCGGTGCCCCATGTTACTAACTGCCCAACAGAAATTGCAGTTCAAGCCCGAAGACCAACCAGCCATGGACAGACGACTTCGACATTATACATTTAAGAGCCTGCCAGAACCAAAGAAAAAGGCTGCAGGATGGTTGAGAAAAAACCAATGCACTGCGTGGTGTGGGCGGCAGAAAAGGCGCGCCAGGTAAATAATGACGATGAATCAGACGACACGGGGGTCAGTGACGAAGACCGAGCGGCTAATTTCGATGGTTCACTGCCAGAGCTTGAGAAAGACGCCTCAGAAGTTTGTCGTTGGCTGATACGTTGGCAAGCACCACTGAAGAAAACGGTGGCGAAAACTCCACGAGAGAAGACAGAGAAGTCCCACGAGAGATCACCCAAGAAGAACGTCTCGCTTTAGACCAGGATGAAATGGTTGCTGTGTTGGAGAGAGCGCTCGAGCAGTGTTCGCCAATGTCTCTTCGTTACCGCCAATTATCTCAAATGTTGCAGGCACGGCTTAAGGAGGTCCAGGCAGCGAAGGAGTTTGAAGAGCGAATGTATCAAGACAGACGGCAGAACCTTTTGTCCAGAGGCGTCACAGAGGAGCATGTGGAATTGCTTTCCAGAGATAGTTCAGATCCCCTGCCTACGCCAATACGGCGCGACTTGGAGGTAGCCAACGCGCAGGCTCGGCGAGAAGAACTGGTGGCCAAGAGAGAGCGAGCGAAAAAGGCGTTTGAGTCACCGTGGCTACAAGCGACCGAGAGGGACCTATACCAGTGCAACCTAACCCTTTCAGCAGTGTTGGATCGAGAAACTAGGGCGTCGATGGACGCATACAGAGAGGTGCTGCAAGACAAACTCAAGAACCATCATGAAAACTTGGGCACCATAAAGTGCGAGTTTGCGTTAGAAGCAAGGAGACGATGGTGTTGTGCTGAAGGTCTGCTAAAGAAAGAAGACAGACATCTGGTAACCAATCTGGTCCAGACATTGCCGACTATCCATGATCTCGGAGAATCATCGCAAGGTACCCTAGAGGAAGTTTCGCCAGCTTCCCCGAAGCTGAAAAGAACAGTGACGAAGAAGCAATGTTCATGACCCCCGTGCCGATTACGAGTGGCCACTGTAGACAGTTCCGCGAAAACGACGACTGCGCACTATCAGAAGCAATGCTCAGAGAGAGTTCCACTAGGAAGCGAAAGAGACCCGCCAGCAGTCAGCCCGGACACAGAAAGGCTCAGAACACTATAACGAAGTATTTTTTCAGTCAAAAATGATCTCGTTTAAGGCTTAGTTATAGTTTATTTTGGCTAATAAAATTTGAGTCCAGCCCTTTTCTTTAGAGAGTACATAATATATTACATTCATTAAACTCACGCATTAATTTGTAAGAGAAACATCATTATAGTTCTGTGGCAGTTCAGTTCAATGAATGGCAAGCATTTTGCTTAATCAATGACTGCTGTTGGTTTTTACTTTAACGAGGAAGCACGACAAGCTTTCTTAGTAGTAGATATGCCAAAAACAACTTATCTCGGCGTTTAGAAAAAGTGTTCAGTTCAGGTGCATGACCCTGGTGAAAATTTGAGTCCCGCCTTTTCTTTAGAGAGTCTGCCGTTCTGCCCTCTTGAAACGTGTACTCGGGATATCTCAAAATAGCGGTCCATTGTCCAAATCCGTGCTTAGCAATGCCTTCCTTGAGAAACTCGTCCTCGTATGCTGTAAATTTCAACGCCCTGCGCTGACTTCTTTGGATTCGCAATGGGTTTGTCGGTGGGGCATTCCTCTGAGGGGGCACCACGCTTTTCGATTCGGCGCTTTCAGCCAGTGCCGCAGAACTTGACGTTGAATCGCGAAATCTCGTATTCACCTCCTTATCCAGTTCGGAGCCTTTAGCACCTTGTAGCTTTTGCAGACACTCGTGAGCCTTCGCAGCAACTTCGCGCGACCTCTGCTTTTGATAGTGAACTTTGGCGACGGCTGAGCTGTGTTTCTGATCTTCCGACAAAATCCTTTGCTCTTTGCTAGTGAGCTGATTGAGGCTTTGCGTTTCGACGATTTGGCGATAGCGCGTCGGGTGAATGTACTTTCCGATTGCGTCAAAGACTAGTTTGCTCATGACATCGCCCAATTTGCTGTGTTGGCCCCCATTTCTCGTCACCAGAACGAACTCGCACTGGGGTTTCAGCAATGGTCTTACGAAATCGATGTAGCCATCGAGCACCTGCATGCTTGCGTCGGTCAGAATCAACGAGTCAAATCCGTACTTGCCAGCAGTCTTGAACTTTTTCTGGTCGATAAATCCCCCGTTCTCCTTGGCCGTCTTAACCATGTCGACTGTCAAGTACTGATAAGTCATAGGGCGAGACCCCTTCACCTTGATGAACAAATACACCGCTACAAATTTCGTGGCAAATGTTAAGTCCGACGGGTTGACTTGACCCGGACTTGTCTTGCACGTCTTCACGGTGTTTTCGTAACGAGGCAAATGAAACGTCACCACTTCTAACAGTTCTTCCAGGGTTGCCCAGTGCCCCCTAGCATCCAGAGTTTCAATGTCTAGATCTTGTGTCCACTGCAATCTCATCATCTTTGCCACCGTCTTGCGAGCTCTTTTCAGGTACAATTCTGTCGATGACAAGTTTCGGAGAACTGCGTCAGAGGCGCCATTGATTTTTCTGAAGTCGATCATTTCAGAGATGGCATCAATGTAGCCCAATCGTCCACCGTGTCCTAGCTTGCATTCGTCCTGCAAGTGATCGATAAACTTGAATAACAGACTGTGAGAACACAGGCTGAAGTCCAGCACTTCAAAACTCAATTCCTCCTCGTCTTCGCAGCAAAATTTGAGAAATTTGAAACACCTCTTGACAATCTGCTGAGCTGCGCGATCTTTCTTGCAACCACCGCCACTTCCAGTCAACCATTTCGTGAATGATTCGCCAATTTGGCTGCAAACCGAAAATGATGGCAATACTCTGGCGGGTGGTTTTGCGATTTCGCTCGCTGCTTTATCGTCATCGGCAAGTTCTTTGGTACTTGCAACGGGCTTTTCGTCGAAGAAAAAGAACCAACTGTGCTTGGTGTTCACGTGTTTCCTGCAACCGCGTTGACTTTTAAATCCATCGTGATCACACACTTGTATTGGACAGTGATACAAGCTATCTGTTTCGTCTTTTTCCAAGTGAAGCCGTTTCGGTTTCGGTGATGAGCCATCGATTTTCGACCAGTCAACCTTGCCTTTCTTGTTCATCTCTGACATCTGCGTGATTCACACAGTTTGTTCCACTTGCATAAATTGTGAACAAACTACAAAGGCGACGGAAAAAAAGAATGGCTGCTTTGTGCAACTTGCCCCGACTTGCCCCCGCTTGCTCAGGCGTGGCAGTGTGTGCTGTTCGTAATTAAACTTGCAAATCTAAGGTGGCATATGACGTTGGTGCGATTATGTTCAACCTTGTCCGGACAAGTCAATAAGCGCCTCGAAATGTCTTTTAAAATATGTTATGGACTGTGTTTCGAGTTTTTTCCAGCTTAAAACTATAGACCAAACGTTTTACCATTTTAAAAGCAATAAACTGACATAGATGGCAAGAAGAGAAGAATGTTTCTGTTGAACAACATGCACAAAGGAACTGCCGTTTTCTAAATAGGAACCATTGTGCACAAATAGGAACTGATGTTTAGGAACAAACTGTTCCACGCGCCCATAAAAAGGAACATTTCATTCAAAACGGAACCATTAATGGGAACAATTGTTCCTCAAGTGAACGAAAAGGAACCAATTTTCAAAGCAGGAACGACGAAAGAAAGGAACAAACGTTCCTTTACAAGAAAAAAGGAACGTAAGCATTTGGGAACGAAAGTTCCTCACGCCAGCATAAAGGAACAGCTACTCCAAAAGGGAACGCATTAATAGGAACAATTGTTCCTCAACTGCATAAAAAGGACCAAAATGATTAAAAGAGGAACAATACCATAGGGAACACTTGTTCCTAAGTCACTCATTTGAGGAACAAAACGTTCCTTTCAATGTTAAAAATGAGGAACAAAAGGTTCTTTTTAGCTCTAAATGAACACTTTGTTCCTATTTTTCACAGCAGTTTGTTCCTTTTGATGCTAAGAGGACCACTTCAAATAGGAACAATCGTCCCAAGATGGGAACGTTCCCAAAGCAAAAACGGGAACAGTGCTCAAAAATAAAATGTAACAAAAACGCCACTTAAGGGATGACAAAAACATACTAAAGCGTTTTAAGAATCTCCATGCTGAAAACATACAACAGCCAAAATTTCATCGACCAAATCATGCTAGAACATGTTCAAATCCGGCAGCAAAAATTTTGGGAAACCTCAGAGATCGTTTCCCAAAAATTTTGTTCCTCTTCAAACTTTCAATTTATCTCTGAAATTAACCATTTGATGCTCGTTATAGTGGTGTTGTCTAATAAGGCAATAGGTAAAAACGGTGTTTGGATACTTTTCGAGGAAAATTGAAGTTGGCATTTATTTTTAAGAGCGATAGTGTGTGGTTTGCCACCTGAATTAAGGGAACGACAAAAACAGGCCCAAACGTTCCTTTTCTGTTCAGTCTCCACTAAATCCGTAAAACCTGCTACGTTAAGAAAGAAATGCTGAATGTCGGCCAGTTTTCAAAAAAGAAGTGCAAAAATGACAGACCTGGCTCATTGCCATCAAAGCCGTGATATCCGCCTTGTTCAAGAAAAAATGAACACAGTCGAGCTTCCACATCAAACTGGAAGTTCAACCTGTTGTAAGAAATCTCTAGATCGGCCAGATTTGATGGATATCACGGAGAGTAGAGAAATCTTAATTAACAAATACTTCCAGTAAGAACTGTAAATATCTAATATAATAATATATTCTATTCCCATTGTTATAAAAATATTTACAGTTTAAAAAAGAAGTATTAAATAAATCTTTACTGACTGGTTACCATCAAATCCGCGATAACCACCGTGTTTAAGAAAAAAATAACAACAGTCGAGCTTCCACATCAAACTGGAAGTTCAACCTCTTGTAAGAATTCTCTATATTGGGCAGATTTGACGGATATCACGGAGAACAGAGATGTTCTATTAATTTAATTCCACTAGTTAATACTGTAAATATCTAAAATAATATTATATTCTATTTCCATTGTTATAAAAATATTTACAGATTCAAAAAGAAGTATTAAATAAATCTTTACTGACTGGTTACCATCAAATCCGTGATAACCGCCGTGTTTAAGAAAAAAATGACCACAGTCGAGCTTCCACATCAAACTGGAAGTTCAACCTCTTGTAAGAATTCTCTATATTGGGCAGATTTGACGGATATCACGGAGAACAGAGATGTTCTATTAATTTAATTCCACTAGTTAATACTGTAAATATCTAAAATAATAATATATTCTATTTCCATTGTTATAAAAATATTTACAGATTCAAAAAGAAGTATTAAATAAATCTTTACTGACTGGTTACCATCAAATCCGTGATAACCGCCGTGTTTAAGAAAAAAATGACCACAGTCGAGCTTCCACATCAAACTGGAAGTTCAACGTCTTGTAAGAATTCTCTATATTGGGCAGATTTGACGGATATCACGGAGAACAGAGATGTTCTATTAATTTAATTCCACTAGTTAATACTGTAAATATCTAAAATAATAATATATTCTATTTCCATTGTTATAAAAATATTTACAGATTCAAAAAGAAGTATTAAATAAATCTTTACTGACTGGTTACCATCAAATCCGTGATAGCCGCCGTGTTTAAGAAAAAAATGACCACAGTCGAGCTTCCACATCAAACTGGAAGTTCAACGTCTTGTAAGAATTCTCTATATTGGGCAGATTTGACGGATATCACGGAGAACAGAGATGTTCTATTAATTTAATTCCACTAGTTAATACTGTAAATATCTAAAATAATAATATATTCTATTTCCATTGTTATAAAAATATTTACAGATTCAAAAAGAAGTATTAAATAAATCTTTACTGACTGGTTACCATCAAATCCGTGATAACCGCCGTGTTTAAGAAAAAAAATGACCACAGTCGAGCTTCCACATCAAACTGGAAGTTCAACGTCTTGTAAGAAATCTCTATTTTGGGCAGATTTGACGGATATCACGGAGAACAGAGATGTTTTCATTATTTAACTTCTAGTTAAAACTGGAAATATCTCATATGTTAATGTATTCTATTTCCATTGTTATAGAATCTTCTACAGTTCAGAATGAAGAATTGAATAAATCACAACGAGATATAGAAAGCAGCTAAACAAACAAGTCACTGCAAATTGTTTGCGTCTCGTTAGCAATTCTCAAAGGTTTATTGTGGTACAATTTCTTATCTCAAATCAACACTTCTTCAGTTTACCTATAAGCCTATGGTTTTGGGTCAAAAAATGGAAAAAAAATTGAAATTATTTCTGCGCTTGTTTATGGCTAAAATGCATCAAGAAATTATATATAGCGATGATTTTGAGTGGATCCCAGGCCAAAAACACCAAATTGGTGTGTTATTGAGATAACCACCAAAATCTGTGATTTTAACCACGCTACGTTTTTGCCCCCAAAACTACTCAAAAATGTTTGGATTTGAGTCAAAATTGGACAACCTTTTAAAGATTTTTCTGATTTGGTTTGTGTCTGGTAAGAACGGATGAAGAAATGATAGTTAGCAATGATGTAGAGTGGGTACAAGTCTAGGAAGACCATTTATGAGGATCTCGAGTTTTTGGCCATTTTCTTAAGGGGTACGCCTATGGTTTTTAGTCAAAAAATGGAAAAATTGAATTTTTTTCTGCGCTCTTTTATGGCTAAAATGCATCAAGAAATGATATATAGCGATGATTTTGAGTGGATCCGAGGCCAAAGACACCAAATTGGTGTGTTATTGAAATAACCACCAAAATCTGTGATTTTAACCACGGTACATTTTTGTCCCAAAAACTACTCAAAAATATTTGGATTTGGGTCAAAATTTGACTACCTTTTAAAGTTTTTTTCTGTTTTAGTTTGTCTCTGGTTAGAACTGATGAAGAAATGATAGTTAGCAATGATCTATAGTGGGTACAAGGCCAAGAAGTTTATTTATTAGGATTTCAAGTTTTTGGCAATTTTCTTAAGGGGTAAGCCTATGGTTTTGGGTCAAAAAATGGAAAAAAAAATTGAAATTTATTTCTGCGCTTATTATGGCTAAAATGCATCAAGAAATTATATAAAGCGATGATTTTGAGTGGATCCCAGGCCAAAAACACCAAATTGGTGTGTTATTGAGATAACCACCAAAATCTGTGATTTTAACCACGCTACGTTTTTGCCCCAAAAACTACTAAAAAATGTTTGGATTTGAGTCAAAATTGGACAACCTTTTAAAGATTTTTCTGTTTTTGTTTGTGTCTGGTAAGAACGGATGAAGAAATGATAGTTAGCAATGATGTAGAGTGGGTACAAGTCTAGGAAGACCATTTATGAGGATCTCGAGTTTTTGGCCATTTTCTTAAGGGGTACGCCTATGGTTTTTAGTCAAAAAATGGAAAAATTGAATTTTTTTCTGCGCTCTTTTATGGCTAAAATGCATCAAGAAATGATATATAGCGATGATTTTGAGTGGATCCGAGGCCAAAGACACCAAATTGGTGTGTTATTGAAATAACCACCAAAATCTGTGATTTTAACCACGGTACATTTTTGTCCCAAAAACTACTCAAAAATATTTGGATTTGGGTCAAAATTTGACTACCTTTTAAAGTTTTTTTTTCTGTTTTGGTTTGTCTCTGGTTAGAACTGATGAAGAAATGATAGTTATCAATGATCTATAGTGGGTACAAGGCCAAGAAGTTTATTTATTAGGATTTCAAGTTTTTGGCAATTTTCTTAAGAGGTACGCCTATGGTTTTTAGTCAAAAAATGGGTAAATTGAAATTTATTTCTGCGCTCTTTTATGGCTGAAATGCATCAAGAAATGATATATAGCGATGATTTTGAGTGGATCCGACGCCAAAGACACCAAATTGGTGTGTTATTGAAATAACCACCAAAATCTGTGATTTTAACCACGGTACATTATTGTCCCAAAAACTACTCAAAAATATTTGGATTTGGGTCAAAATTTGACTACCTTTTAAAGTTTTTTTTCTGTTTTGGTTTGTCTCTGGTTAGAACTGATGAAGAAATGATAGTTAGCAATGATCTATAGTGGGTACAAGGCCAAGAAGTTTATTTATTAGGATTTCAAGTTTTTGGCAATTTTCTTAAGAGGTACGCCTATGGTTTTTAGTCAAAAAATGGGTAAATTGAAATTTTTTTTCTGCGCTCTTTTATGGCTAAAATGCATCAAGAAATGATATATAGCGATGATTTTGAGTGGATCCGACGCCAAAGACACCAAATTGGTGTGTTATTGAAATAACCACCAAAATCTGTGATTTTAACCACGCAAGGTATCCTAGAGGAAGCTTCGCCAGCTTCCCCTGCAGCTGAAAAGAACAGTGACGAAGAAACAATTTTCATTACCCCCGTGCCGATTACGAGTGGTCACTGTAGACAGTTCCGCGAAAACGACGACTACGCACTATCAGAAGCAATGCTCAGAGAGAGTTCCACTAGGAAGCGAAAGAGACCCGCCAGCAGTCAGCCCGGACACAGAAAGGCTCAGAACACTATAACGAAGTATTTTTTCAGTCAAAAATGATCTCGTTTAAGGCTTACTTATAGTTTATTTTGGCTAATAAAATTTGAGTCCAGCCCTTTTCTTTAGAGAGTACATAATATATTACATTCATTAAACTCACGCTTTAATTTGTAAGAGAAACATCATTATAGTTCTGTGGCAGTTCAGTTCAATGAATGGCAAGCATTTTGCTTAATCAATGACTGCTGTTGGTTTTTACTTTAACGAGGAAGCACGACAAGCTATCTTAGTAGTAGATATGCCAAAAACAACTTATCTCGGCGTTTAGAAAAGTGTTCAGTTCAGGTGCATGACCCTGGTGAAAATTTGAGTCCCGCCCTTTTCTTTAGAGAGTCTGCCGTTCTGCCCTCTTGAAACGTGTACTCGGGATCTCTCAAATAGCGGTCCATTGTCCAAATCCGTGCTTAGCAATCCCTTCCTTGAGAAACTCGTCCTCGTATGCTGTAAATTTCAACGCCCGGCTCTGACTTCTTTGGATTCGCAATGGGTTTGTCGGTGGGGCATTCCTCTCAGGGGGCACTACGCTTTTCGATTCTGCGCTTCCAGCCAGTGCCGCAGAACTTGACGTTGAATCGCGAAATCTCGTATTCACCTCCTTATCCAGTTCGGAGCCTTTAGCACCTTGTAGCTTTTGCAGACACTCGTGAACCTTCGCAGCAACTTCGCGCGACCTCTGCTTTTGATAGTGAACTTTGGCGACGGCTGAGCTGTGTTTCTGATCTTCCGACAAAATCCTTTGCTCTTTGCTAGTGAGCTGATTGAGGCTTTGCGTTTCGACGATTTGGCGATAGCGCGTCGGGTGAATGTACTTTCCGATTGCGTCAAAGACTAGTTTGCTCATGACATCGCCCAATTTGCTGTGTTGGCCCCCATTTCTCGTCACCAGAACGAACTCGCACTGGGGTTTCAGCAATGGTCTTACGAAATCGATGTATCCATCGAGCACCTGCATGCTTGCGTCGGTCAGAATCAACGAGTCAAATCCGTACTTGCCAGCAGTCTTGAACTTGTTCTGGTCGATAAATCCCCCGTTCTCCTTGGCCGTCTTAACCATGTCGACTGTCAAGTACTGATAAGTCACAGGGCGAGACCCCTTCACCTTGATGAACAAATACACCGCTACAAATTTCGTGGCAAATGTTAAGTCCGACGGGTTGACTTGACCCGGACTTGTCTTGCACGTCTTCACGGTGTTTTCGTAACGAGGCAAATGAAACGTCACCACTTCTAACAGTTCTTCCAGGGTTGCCCAGTGCCCCCTAGCATCCAGAGTTTCAATGTCTAGATCTTGTGTCCACTGCAATCTCATCATCTTTGCCACCGTCTTGCGAGCTCTTTTCAGGTACAATTCTGTCGATGACAAGTTTCGGAGAACTGCGTCAGAGGCGCCATTTATTTTTCTGAAGTCGATCATTTCAGAGATGGCATCAATGTAGCCCAATCGTCCACCGTGTCCTAGCTTGCATTCGTCCTGCAAGTGATCGATAAACTTGAATAACAGACTGTGAGAACACAGGATGAAGTCCAGCACTTCAAAACTCAATTCCTCCTCGTCTTCGCAGCAAAATTTGAGAAATTTGAAACACCTCTTGACAATCTGCTGAGCTGCGCGATCTTTCTTGCAACCACCGCCACTTCCAGTCAACCATTTCGTGAATGAT
The DNA here is from genome assembly GCA_016490735.1 of Pachyseris speciosa. Classification (NCBI taxonomy): domain Eukaryota; kingdom Metazoa; phylum Cnidaria; class Anthozoa; order Scleractinia; family Pachyseridae; genus Pachyseris; species Pachyseris speciosa. Next base: position 78,658 of record JAEMWC010000472.1, read on the forward strand.
TCGCCAATTTGGCTGCAAACCGAAAATGATGGCAATACTCTGGCGGGTGGTTTTGCGATTTCGCTCGCTTTATCGTCATCGGCAAGTTCTTTGGTACTTGCAACGGGCTTTTCGTCAAAGAAAACGAACCAACTGTGCTTGGTGTTCACGTGTTTCCTGCAACCGCGTTGACTTTTAAATCCATCGTGATCACACACTTGTATTGGACAGTGATACAAGCTATCTGTTTCGTCTTTTTCCAAGTGAAGCCGTTTCGGTTTCGGTGATGAGCCATCGATTTTCGACCAGTCAACCTTGCCTTTCTTGTTCATCTCTGACATCTGCGTGATTCACACAGTTTGTTCCACTTGCATAAATTGTGAACAAACTACAAAGGTGACGGAGAAAAAGAATGGCTGCTTTGTGCAACTTGCTCCGACTTGCCCCCGCTTGCTCAGGCGTGGCAGTGTGTGCTATTCGTAATTAAACTTGCAAATCTAAGGTGACATATGACGTTGGTGCGATTATGTTCAACCTTGTCCGGACAAGTCAATAAGCGCCTCGAAATGTCTTTTAAAATATGTTATGGACTGTGTTTCGAGTTTTTTCCAGCTTAAAACTATACACCAAACGTTTTACCATTTTAAAAGCAATAAACTGACATAGATGGCAAGAAGAGAAGAATGTTTCTGTTGAACAACATGCACAAAGGAACTGCCGTTTTCTAAATAGGAACCATTGTGCAGAAATAGGAACTGATGTTTAGGAACAAACTGTTCCACGTGCCCATAAAAAGGAACATTTCATTCAAAACGGAACCATTAATGGGAACAATTGTTCCTCAAGTGAACGAAAAGGAACCAATTTTCAAAGCAGGAACGACGAAAGAAAGGAACAAACGTTCCTTTACAAGAAAAAGGAACGTAAGCATTTGGGAACGAAAGTTCCTCACGCCAGGATTAAGGAACAGCTACTCCAAAAGGGAACGCATTAATAGGAACAATTGTTCCTCAACTGCATAAAAAGGACCAAAATGATTAAAAGAGGAACAATACCATAGGGAACACTTGTTCCTGTCACTCATTTGAGGAAAAAAACATTCCTTTGAATATTAAAAATGAGGAACACAAGGTTCTTTTTAGCTCTAAATGAACACTTTTTCACAGCAGTTTGTTCCTTTTGATGCTAAGAGGACCACTTCAAATAGGAACAATCGTCCCAAGATGGGAACGTTCCCAAAGCAAAAACGGGAACAGTGCTCAAAAATAAAATGTAATACAAACGCCACTTAAGGGATGACAAAAACATACTAAAGCGTTTTAAGAATCTCCATGCTGAAAACATACAACAGCCAAAATTTCATCGACCAAATCATGCTAGAACATGTTCAAATCCGGCAGCAAAAATTTTGGGAAACGTAATAGACCAAAGACGGAAATCTACTAAGTGACAATTGTATTGCAAGAAAAACTCTTATGCCATGAGTGGGATTTGTACCCACGTCCCTTAGACACTAGTCGGGTGTGATCACCACTACACTACTAGGACAACTATGCTGGCAACACAGCTGATTCAAATAGTGAATGGTACTATTAGGTGGCACTCCCGTGCTGCTGTTTTTTCTTTCTATCAGATGACGCTGGATCAACAAGTGATTCACAGGCGGCCAAGACCAAACAAACACAATTTACAGACAAGTTAAATTCTCTTAAGCGAACAGCACAGAGGATCAACAAGTGATCCACAGTCCAAGCTTTGGTGACATATTAATAGAAAGTTTAAAGTAAACACAGTCTGCATCGGCATCGCCACCGGCATCGGCATGAGCATTAGCATTAGCATAAGCATCAGCATTAGCATAACCGTTGGTGTTGGTGTTAAGCCTGGTTCACACTTTTGACATAAGCACAAGCATAACTGCAAGCATAAGCACAAGAAAACGCTAGTGTGCATTGAGGTGAAATAAGCACAAGTATAAGCACAAGAAAAAGAGACATTATCCTTATTCTTGTGCTTGTGCTATGCTTATTTCACAAGTGGGAACTGGTGTGAAATAAGCATAAGCATAAGCGCAATCTTGTTTCTTGCGCCATCTTGTTTATCCACCGATGTGACTCGAACTGCAAATGCGTACGTCGCTTGTGTGAAAGTCATTTTGCTTATGCTTGTGCTTGTGCTTAAGTTTGTTCTTATCTCAGAAGCGTAACAAAGGCCTTATGCTTGTGCTTATTTCACCTCAATTCACGCCAGTGATTTCTTGTGCTTACGCATGTGCTTATCTCACAAGTGTGAACCAGGCTTTAGTGTTAACAAAATTACCATAACCTGATGCCAGTTCTTGGTATACTGTCGCTTCCTCATTATTCCCTCAAAACTGCACATTCGATTCTCGTCCCTCATTATACTGTGTGGAGTATAGTTTATTACCTGCACATGTCCGTCCAGTGAATTTTTCGTTGCAACTGCAAAAGTCTTTTATGTCCTGAAACCCAGAAGTTCCATCATTCTCGCATGCTTTTCTGAGACATTGATAGATTGCTAAACAAAAGTAAAAAAGACCTTTATTTACCGTCGGCTGTATTTATAGCATAATGTCTAGTGGGGCATTTAAGACACAAATAATTGAATAGACATAACAAGGATAAGAAACCCAACTGACAAGAAAATAAATACTTGTTTCCTGGGTAGAATGTATTCCCTAGAGCGCTCAACTCGTTTGCTTGAGGAGCATTCAATATAACTTCACAGGAGTTCAGGCTTCAGGAGTAATCATCGTTTTATTGCGGCAGTGCTGTTTCGTATGGTTCAAAATTATATGGCCACACTTATTACAAATTTCTAGAGTTACGTTCTTGCGAATTCACACAGGTATTTCCAGGCTAGTTTGCCAACGTTGTCCAATGAGTAATTTCGAAACGAAAAATTGCTTTTGGGCCTTCTGCGCCCGTCTCGACCTATTTCAGTGAATTATATGTCTGGATTTCACAAAACGTGGCTGCGCGAAGGTGGCCTTTGTTCGTGGGGTTTTTTCTCGGTCAAAAACTTTCTTCAAAGTAGCCATTATACAGACTAAAATAGTGGTTAGTGCTTTTTTCTCTTCTCCTGCATATCTCCTCCTCTCTCGCTCTCTTATTATCTCCTTCTCAGTACTGTGGAGGGATTGCTGGGTTCGTCCGATGCAAAAAAACGCCAGTTTTGGACCCATTTCGGTCAAACGGCTCCAAATTTCTGGAAATACGTTCTTGCGAATTCACACAGCGTTGCTACGTAGCAACTAAACATTTAATCATTTGAATTAACCGCATCATCGCTTATGTAAATATTATAGTATAAGAACGACGGTTATGAATATTCTTGTCATTAAAATCCCTGAAGAGTGAGCAATCACGAAACAGGCCTGTAGGGATAAAAAGAGTAGTTTTTTTTTCTGTTTTTCAATATTTTGCTCTACTTTAACGTATCGAGCACTGTGCTACGGAATAATCGAAACATAGTTTATATATATATATATATATATATATATATATATATATATACACATACATACATACATATATTATGTATAGAAAGAAAGTATGTGGAGACGGACTAAATCAAACACATATATTTGCTACTCCGAGTTTCATGCTTCTCTCGAAACAATCATCAGGCAACTGCCCGAGAATAACGAATACATACAAGATATACACATTTGAAAAGTAGGAACAATACCTTCTAACGTGACGTTTCAAGATACAATTGGTTTAAGCAAATACAGTATTCAATAGAAATTTTTTCGAATGTCTACAGATTGATGTCAGTTTATTTCTGTTGTTGAGGGTAGCCATTTCCGGTTTACAAATAATAAAGTACTTCTCCCACAGACACAGATTACATTTTTTGTTAATGTTTGAATACGATCTGGCTTGTTTTACAATGCGCCATTTGATTTCATAATTAACTTTTCTGTCCTTCAGGGTCCATATAAATTTACTTAATTCAGTTGCATTCTTGTAACTTTCATTCCTAAAAGAGCATGTATGGTTTCTATAACGTTCCTTGAATTGAGTGTCGCACAGGCCAATATATGTCGCTCTTTTGTTTGGTGTGGTGACCTCAAAAATAATATAATGTTCTTGCTTGGTAAATGAATTGCTTCTTGTCCAGTTCCTTTTGTATTCCTAATTTTGCTGTAAATAGTTTCAGAGGTTATATAATTTCTTTTGCGTTCTAAGGCTCCGTTGGAGGATTCTGTTATTTTTGTTTCAATTTTGCCATTCAGGGGCCCTCAGTAGGGAACTTATTACACTGTTAAAGGGCCCTGCCTTGGGAATTTGTTATGACACTAACGTCGATTGTTCAGAGGCCCCTTGCGTGGAATTTGTTACGATGAATCGGTTACACAACTTCTGTCACTCACCTTTTCTGTATCGTTAATCATCTAACTTATATAAGCTAGGAACTCAGACTAGCACAACCATTGTAAATAGTTTTTAGTTCTTGGTTTTTAAACTTTTTAATCTGAAGAAGGCTGAACAGCCGAAACGTCATTACTCTCGTCAGATAAGCTAGAAGCTCGCCCCACTGTCCTTATTTCCTATATAGATACATACATACATACATACATACATACATACATACATATATATATATATATATATATATATATATATATATATATATATATATATATATATATATGATAATCTCAAGCATCAAAAATGTATTTCTACTGTTTCCCGTTTCAAATATAACTAAACACAAGGGAAAAAAAACATTTTTAAGGACCACCTATATTTCGACTGTGTAGAACAGTCTTCCTCAGGGTGAATGACTGTTACAAGCGTTACACGCAATTATAAAAGTGCGGCTTACAAATCTAAACACGTGAGCGCTAACAATTATACCGGTAACAGAAAGCGCGTGCAATACAAACACGAACGCTAACGGTAATAATAGACGCGTGCACTAGAAGAGACTGACAAGAAATTAATTACGCGCGCGACTTCTGCGGTTCTGACAATAAAAAAGTCACTTTCGTTAAGACCCTCCGGCGCTATTGTTCTCAATCTGTATGCCCATTGGCCCTCTTTCTCCAGCAAATTGTCTACACTACCATAAACTTTATCAATTATTTGAACTGAGACGTTGTCCAAACCATTGTGTCCCTCTGTAAAAAAGTGCTTGTAGATTAAATCATCGCTGGCCCTATCTCCTGGTTCCAACCGTGAATGTCCCCTCAAGCTACTTCTATGGTTATTAAATCTAAGCCTAAATTTAGTAACTGTTGATCCCACATATTGTTTACCAAAAATCTTGCAACTTAGCAAATAGATAACACTGCTACTGTTACAGTCTAGGTTATAGTTAATGTTGTATGATTTTCCAGTGGTGTTGCTGACGAACGTATTTCCGATGTTCAGATAGTTCTTATTTCTACAAATTTCGCAGCGCGTAGAAGAACAACGGTAATTTCCTGGCACAGAATTATTGTTGTCAGGTCGTATTCTAGCATTCACAAGATAATCCTTTAGGCTTTTAGGGCGACGAAATGCCACCATAGGACATTCTTTAATGGCCTTCTTACATCTGTCAGACATATGTAATAAGGGATGCAGATCTCGAAGTATTCCCCCTATATTCGGCAATCCAGGGTGGTAAGTCACAACAAACGGCGTCCTGTTATTTTTTTTTCTTTCTTGAGCCGGCGTTAGTGCGTTAAGATCCAACAGATTACGGAGAGATTGCAAGGTTTTTTGAAGAAGAGAAGAGAGAATAAGTTGAACAAGTTCATGCGTAATTCTATGCGTATACAAGAGATTGCTCATGATTTGTCCGTTTTGTCTGAGAGCGACGAGGAGCGATTAAATCCCACGGTATCCGAGATTGAAAATTTCATCACAGATATCCGAAGGGAAGTTGACAGTAATGAAGAACCGTTAGTAGTTATAGAAGATTTGGGTGAAGAAGAGCCGTGCAATTTGAATCCACTGCCTATGGATTCACCAGTCCTGTTGGCTGGGCCTTCTGAGGGAAGGATGGTAATTGCCATTGAGCCTGATATGTTATCCTATAGGGGTAGTCCTGTTAACTTGAATGACATGTTAAGAGAAAATGTTAGGGAGACAACAGCGAATGATTTAGTAGAGGGGCGTGATTTTATTACACCGAATGAGACCTCTGAAGGGAATATTACGGAGGAGATAAGGGTGGAGGGAGAGGAGGCTACAGCGCAGGAACAAGTCGGTTTAGGGGCTATTCCCCACCAGGAATTTAATCAAGGTGTACAGCGTGTGGTTAATTTATCTAGCAGGGTTTTGTCTGAAGCAGAACTTTCGGTCCTCTCAAAAGGATTAAAGTTTTGTCCTACCCCTGAGGAGATTGACGTTTATCAATTACGCAAAGACATTACAGAGTATGTTAGACGCATTCGACTGAGGGAGTTCTTTTATAGTGATGAAGAGGTTGCGGGTAATTTCTCGGATGTTCCGGCGTTTAAAAAGAAGTCTACCTGGTGTCCTGATAAAAATAGAGAAATGGTTTTGGAAGCTTATGTTTTGGAATTGGAGAAGCAGATTCTGTCCAGCGCTCTAAATAAAAGGGTTAACAGAAATTTGACTAGGGAGGAACAACAGGCACTAACTAAATTGAGGAGATATAATGACATTATCATAAAAGAAGCAGACAAAGGTTCAGGCGTTGTAGTGATGGACAGGGATAAGTACATATTGGAAGGGATGCGGAAACTGAATGACAGAACGGTGTATGTACGTCTACCTGAAGATCCTACAATGGAAATGAGAGAGTTGATTAATAGCAAAGTTCGACAACTACACACTGATGGTTTTATTGATGAGGATACTTTGAATTACCTTTGGATTGACGGTGACACGAAGGCGGGTAGGTTCTACTTACTGCCTAAACTTCACAAGAAGGGCTGTCCAGGTCGGCCCGTGATATCGGGAAGTGGAACCCCAACTGAAAAAATATCAGAGTTCGTGGACTCTCATCTTAAGCCCCTTGTGCCTCTAGTGAATTCTTGCATTAAAGATACCAATGATTTTCTTAGGAAGGTCATTAATATGGGAAAACTACCAGAGGGGTCCATCCTCGTAACCATCGACGTGGTTGGTCTATATCCTCATATCCCGCACGAGGAGGGGCTTCAAGCCATACGGGAAGCTCTAGATGGTAGGCTGGATGTTACTATTCCCACGGAAAGAATTGTTGAATTAGCGGCATTAGTTTTAAGTAACAACAACTTTGAATTTAATGGTGAGCATTATTTACAGAAGTTGGGAACAGCTATAGGCACCAGGATGGCTCCATCATATGCGAACTTGTTTATGGACAGATTAGAGAGAAGCCTTCTTGATGGATATCACACGAAACCTTACACCTGGTTTAGGTTCATTGATGACATTTTTATGGTTTGGACAGCTGGAGAAGAAGAACTCAAGAACTTTTTAGAGTATCTAAATAGTGCGCATGACACTATCAAGTTTACTTGGGAGTGGTCTATGGACAGGGTAAACTTTCTTGATGTAAAGGTGATTAATAGTAATGGCATTCTAACGACAGATTTGTACGTGAAACCCACGGATAAACATCAATACCTCGACTTTAGATCTTGTCACCCGAGGGGGTGTAAGGAAGGAATTCCTTATGCCCAGGCTCTGAGACTGAGGAGAATTTGTTCGTCGGATAAGATATTCGACAACCGGGCTGCTGAATTAATTGGATATTTAGTGGCTAGAGGGTACGATGAGAGATTTGTACGTCGACAAATTCGAAGGGCTAAGAGGATTAACAGAAATGAAGCACTAACGCCGGCTCAAGAAAGAAAGAAAAATAACAGGACGCCGTTTGTTGTGACTTAGCACCCTGGATTGCCGAATATAGGGGGAATACTTCGAGATCTGCATCCCTTATTACATATGTCTGACAGATGTAAGAAGGCCATTAAAGAATGTCCTATGGTGGCATTTCGTCGCCCTAAAAGCCTAAAGGATTATCTTGTGAATGCTAGAATACGACCTGACAACAATAATTCTGTGCCAGGAAATTACCGTTGTTCTTCTACGCGCTGCGAAATTTGTAGAAATAAGAACTATCTGAACATCGGAAATACGTTCGTCAGCAACACCACTGGAAAATCATACAACATTAACTATAACCTAGACTGTAACAGTAGCAGTGTTATCTATTTGCTAAGTTGCAAGATTTGTGGTGAACAATATGTGGGATCAACAGTTACTAAATTTAGGCTTAGATTTAATAACCATAGAAGTAGATTGAGGGGACATTCACAGTTGGAACCAGGAGATAGGGCCAGCGATGATTTAATCTACAAGCACTTTTTTACAGAGGGACACAATGGTTTGGACAACGTCTCAGTTCAAATAATTGATAAAGTTTATGGTAGTGTAGACAATTTGCTGGAGAAAGAGGGCCAATGGGCATACAGATTGAGAACAATAGCGCCGGAGGGTCTTAACGAAAGTGACTTTTTTTATTGTCAGAACCGCAGAAGTCGCGCGCGTAATTAATTTCTTGTCAGTCTCTTCTAGTGCACGCGCCTATTATTACCGTTAGCGTTCGTGTTTGTATTGCACGCGCTTTCTGTTACCGGTATAATTGTTAGCGCTCACGTGTAACGCTTGTAACAGTCATTCACCCTGAGGAAGACTGTTCTACACAGTCGAAATATAGGTGGTCCTTAAAAATGTTTTTTTCCCTTGTGTTTAGTTATATATATATATATATATATATATATATATATATATATATATATATATATATATAGACAAGGTTAATTTGGGAACAGAAATCATCAACTAAGTAATTAAGTGAAAATGTGGCTGAGCCACATTTTCACTTAATTACTTAGTTGATGATTTCTGTTCCCAAATTAACCTTGTCTGTTTGTATTTCTCAGAAATCGCTAATGAATCGCCATCCAAACGGGAATAGGCTGGTGATCCTAAGTAGTTAAGGCAATCAGTTGCTAATATATCCCCTCCCTACCTTACTGTACTTGATTATATATATATATATATATATATATATATATATATATATATATATATATAAGTTGATTTGCAGAACTGTTGTCAGAGTGCTCAATAGAAAAACTAGAGCATTAATATTTGAAGACAGTCTGATCAACTGAAGATTTGACTTGGCATATTTATTACTATATAGTTTCGTACCTCACAACCTGTACGGCACTCATCAGATAAATAGCCAAATGTAAAATTACAACGTAAAGCTGGTAACTATATATACAGGAGGAGTGGAAAAGTATTAGATTACAACGGTTTCTACTTCTTAACAATAGACGCTTAAAATCCGCGTGACAATGGAAGTAAGCGTGACACTGACATTTATGTACTTAAGATGACCGGAAAAGTTTAAATTTACAACGGTTTCTGTATCGGATAAACAACGGACACATTAAAATGGGGGTTATTACCTGCCAGTTTTGAAATTTTTGAGGAGAAATTTGTTTGCGTGTCTACAGGAAGTAATAAGTTCATTACGTTTGTTCAAGGTGGCTAAATCAGGCCTGCAAATTATAAAATACTTCTCCCACAGACACAAATTACATCGATTGGAAGCGGGGTTGTACGGAAAAGCTTGATTTAAGATCTTCCAAGATATCCTAAAACCTGTTTTAGTGTCTTTCAACTGCCAAATATGCTTACTGAGTTCTGTGTTGAGTCTCTTGCTTGGATTGGTGAAAGAAGCTTTGTGGTTTGTGAATCTGGTTTTGAAGGAGTTTTCAGTTAGGCCTACGTAGGTTTGGTCGGGCTTGTTGTCTTCAGATATCACTGTTGCCTGATAGACAACGGACTCTTTGAGGCAATTCTTATTACGGAAGAACACACCACCGTCGCCTAGAACATGCAACTGCAGAAAACCGGCTGACTGCCCTATGGCTGGCAATTGCCTCAAAGAGTCCGTTGTCTATCAGGCAACAGTGATATCTGAAGACAGCAAGCCAAAATTTCATCGACCAAATCATGCTAGAACATGTTCAAATCCGGCAGCAAAAATTTTGGGAAACGTAATAGACCAAAGACGGAAATCTACTAAGTGACAATTGTATTGCAAGAAAAACTCTTATGCCATGAGTGGGATTTGTACCCACGTCCCTTAGACACTAGTCGGGTGTGATCACCACTACACTACTAGGACAACTATGCTGGCAACACAGCTGATTCAAATAGTGAATGGTACTATTAGGTGGCACTCCCGTGCTGCTGTTTTTTCTTTCTATCAGATGACGCTGGATCAACAAGTGATTCACAGGCGGCCAAGACCAAACAAACACAATTTACAGACAAGTTAAATTCTCTTAAGCGAACAGCACAGAGGATCAACAAGTGATCCACAGTCCAAGCTTTGGTGACATATTAATAGAAAGTTTAAAGTAAACACAGTCTGCATCGGCATCGCCACCGGAATCGGCATGAGCATTAGCATTAGCATAAGCATCAGCATTAGCATAACCGTTGGTGTTGGTGTTAAGCCTGGTTCACACTTTTGACATAAGCACAAGCATAACTGCAAGCATAAGCACAAGAAAACGCTAGTGTGCATTGAGGTGAAATAAGCACAAGTATAAGCACAAGAAAAAGAGACATTATCCTTATTCTTGTGCTTGTGCTATGCTTATTTCACAAGTGGGAACTGGTGTGAAATAAGCATAAGCATAAGCGCAATCTTGTTTCTTGCGCCATCTTGTTTATCCACCGATGTGACTCGAACTGCAAATGCGTACGTCGCTTGTGTGAAAGTCATTTTGCTTATGCTTGTGCTTGTGCTTACGTTTGTTCTTATCTCAGAAGTGTTAACAAAGGCTTTATGCTTGTGCTTATTTCACCTCAATTCACGCCAGTGATTTCTTGTGCTTACGCATGTGCTTATCTCACAAGTGTGAACCAGGCTTTAGTGTTAACAAAATTACCATAACCTGATGCCAGTTCTTGGTATACTGTCGCTTCCTCATTATTCCCTCAAAACTGCACATTCGATTCTCGTCCCTCATTATACTGTGTGGAGTATAGTTTATTACCTGCACATGTCCGTCTAGTGAATTTTTCGTTGCAACTGCAAAAGTCTTTTATGTCCTGAAACCCAGAAGTTCCATCATTCTCGCATGCTTTTCTGAGACATTGATAGATTGCTAAACAAAAGTAAAAAAGACCTTTATTTACCGTCGGCTGTATTTATAGCATAATGTCTAGTGGGGCATTTAAGACACAAATAATTGAAATAGACATAACAAGGATAAGAAACCCAACTGACAAGAAAATAAATACTTGTTTCCTGGGTAGAATGTATTTCCTAGAGCGCTCAACTCGTTTGCTTGAGGAGCATTCAATATAACTTCACAGGAGTTCAGGCTTCAGGAGTAATCATCGTTTTATTGCGACAGTGCTGTTTCGTATGGTTCAAAATTATATGGCCACACTTATTACAAATTTCTAGAGTTACGTTCTTGCGAATTCACACAGGTATTTCCAGGCTAGTTTGCCAACGTTGTCCAATGAGTAATTTCGAAACGAAAAATTGCTTTTGGGCCTTCTGCGCCCGTCTCGACCTATTTCAGTGAATTATATGTCTGGATTTCACAAAACGTGGCTGCGCGAAGGTGGCCTTTGTTCGTGGGGTTTTTTCTCGGTCAAAAACTTTCTTCAAAGTAGCCATTATACAGACTAAAATAGTGGTTAGTGCTTTTTTCTCTTCTCCTGCATATCTCCTTCTCTCTCGCTCTCTTATTATCTCCTTCTCAGTACTGTGGAGGGATTGCCGGGTTCGTCCGATGCAAAAAAACGCCAGTTTTGGACCCATTTCGGTCAAACGGCTCCAGATTTCTGGAGGTACGTTCTTGCGAATTCACACAGATATTTCCTGGCTATTGTGCCAACCTTGTCCAATGAGTCATTTTGCAGCGAAAAACGGCTTTTTGGGCCTCCTGCAGGCCTCTCGACCTATTTCAGTGAATTATGTGTCTGGATCTGACAAAACGTACCTGCCCAAAAGTGGCCTTTGTTGATGCGGTGTGTTCTCGTACAAAACCTATCTCTAAAGTAGCTATTATAAAAACTAAAATAGTGATTAGTGCCGTTTTCTCTTCTCCTCGGCCCCTCCTCCTCTCTCACTCTCTTATTCCCTCCTTATCAGTGCTATGGAGGGATTGCCGGGTTCGTCATATGCCAAAAACGCCAGTTTTGGACCCATTTCGGTCAAACGGCTCCAAATTTCTGGAGGTTCGTTCTTGCGAATTCACACAGATATTTATTGGCTATTGTGCCAACGTTGTCCAGTGATACATTCTGCAGCGAAAAAAAGCTTTTTGGGCCTTCTTCAGCCCTCTCCACCTATTTCAGTGAATTATCTCTCTGGATTTGGCAAAACCTAGCTGCGCGAAAGTGGCCTTAAATTGTTCGGTTTTTTCTCCGTCAAAAACCATCTCCAAAGTAACCATTATAAAGACTAAAAGAGTGATTAGTGCTTTTGTCTCTTCTCCTCCGCCCCTCCTCCTCTCTCACTCTCTTATCCTCTCCTTCACAGTGCTATGGAGTGATGTATATATATATATATATATATATATATATATATATATATATATATATATATATATATATATATATAGAAAGTTTATAGTAGACCAAAAGACGGATCACTTCTAAGTGACAATTGAATTGCAATAAAAACTGTTGTGCCATGGGTGGGATCTGAACCCACGTTTGGAAGACACTAGTCGCTAGTGCGAAGGTCATTTTCCTTATGTTTGTGCTTACGCAAGTGCTTATCTCACAAGTGTGAACCAGGCTTTAGTGTTAACAAAATTACCATAGCCTCATGACAGTTCTTTTTATACTGTCGCTTCCTCATTATTCCCTCTAAACTGTACATTCGATTTTAGTCCCTTAATATAATGTCTGGAGTGTAGTTTGTTACCTTCACCCGTCGTTCCAGTGAGGTACCCTTTGCACCTGCAAACAGGCTTTCCGTTCTGATCCTCAGAAGTTCTTGCATTCTGGCATGCGCTGCTGAGACATTTATCGAATTCTAAACAAAAGTAAAAAAGACCTTTATTTACCTGCGGGTGTATTTATAGCATAATATCTAGTGGGGCATTAAAGAAACAAATTTGAAATAGACATAACAAGGATAAGAAACCCAACTGACAAGAAAATAAATACTTGTTTCCTGGGTAGAATGTATTTCCTAGAGCGCTCAACTCATTTGCTTGAGGAGCATTCAATATAACTTCACAGGAGTTCAGGCTTCAGGAGTAATCATCGTTTTATTGGAAAAGTGCTGTTTCGTATGGCTCAAAATTATATGATCACAGTCATTAGGCAATCGTTGAAGTTGTCATTCTCAAATCAGGGGTGACTTGTAAGAGACAAGTAATCGATTTAGTTTAATTAGGTTAGGTTTGAATCGCGTTTAAATTTAGTTTTTAGTATGTTTAATATTGGATTGTATTCTTTGTATGGGTATTTAGTTTCTTCCAATTATACTCCAGTCATGTACTTACTTGTATTGGTATGACAAAGTATTATCAAACTTAAACTTAAAATTAAACTTGAAGTAAGCTCTTTCTCATCAATGTACACATTCTTTGAACTTCCTTCTCCTGCTTACAGTCTTAATTAATTTTATTAGTAGCTGGTCGCACCAATCTTGTGGGATGTTTGCATGACATTTGACAATAATGTTTAATGGAATTTCTGATGTTTGATGAAGTATGTTGTTCACTTTCAAATTTACATGGAGGAACGTGAAACTAGTGCCTAACTTTCTTGAAAAATAGAAAATCAAGTTAAGATGGTTAACACTGATTTCATGTATCTCTTTCGTAATTTTTTTGAGGCAAACATATATCCAGAGGATACACAATTTCTGATTTCCAGCTGTCTCATGGGAGGCTGTGGATAATTAAAATTTCATTCATTCTGAAGTGATGCTCTGAATCCACTATATAACTGATGTGATACTGATTCAAAGGAGCAATCACCAGGCAAAAAGGCGAATGACATATTGCAAAACAAGCAACCCTTATTAACCAACGTAACAAAATCTCAAATGCAAGTCTCTTAAACACTGCTGCGCCACGATTCAACAAATTCCTTGAAGGGGCCCTTAAGCAATTAAACTCTAATAATTTCCCCGAACAGGTTCCATGAGAACACAGCACATGCAAAGCTAACAGAATCCGACATCGGGGCCTTTGAACACTTAAATCGGAGGGGCTACTCGAATGCAAGATAGAACACCTACTGAGTGTGAAAACACTGATTGTATTTAATTCTATTTTTGGAGTGAAATTCTTGTCTTTTATTCAAGCCGAAAGGTGCAAACGAGAACAACTGGGCACTCCAGTAGGCTTCCTTGGTGATTAATAGTTTGTCTATATTGTCAGAGTTGCTAGAAAATTGTACTTGATCAATAAATGGAAACGAAAACTCGCTCAAAAGTATGTGGGGTCTTATTAAAATGGATCGCTACCTCACAGGTTCTCTTGCTGGTGACCATATCCGACTTGTGATTACGAAATCGGATTCGAAATTCAGAGGTGGTTGATCCGACGTATTGTAGGCGACATCTCTCACAGGAAACTAACTCTATACACCGATAGAAGATTGTGGTATATTGCTTTTATATAATAATCCAGAAATTTCCATTAGTTTACTGGAACAATAAACCATAGCTGATTGACCAATCAGAGAGCGCCCATTGATTTGGTTATTATATAATTGACCATAACGTGGATGTCCAATATCAAAGATGAGCAAAGTAAACTAGCTGGTCAGGTGTCGGTAAGGTGGAGTATATAAGCGCCATGCTGGGCTCAAGTATTGACTATTATTATTATTATTATTATTATTATTATTATTATTATTATTATTGCAGTAAAAAACGTCTGTATGCCATATACAATAAAAGCAACACAAGGCGCCGCAGCGTAGCCCATGAGCTAAACAGAGAATAAAATAAAGACAAAACCTGACATTATCACTAAAAACTAACATGATCATTATAAAACCTATTAAAACCGGTAGTGTATTTATGTATGAAACTGTCCTTCTTTTCAGAGTTCGCCTACGAGTTAAATTACCACTTTAAAAGTGCGCGCAATATTAAGGGTTCCTGAAAGACACGCCTTCTGCATCTTCTTGAGCACACCTTTAGCTTTGCCGCCTACTAGCTTTTGTATAGTGACATCCAGGTTCTTAGACTATCCCCCGAGTACATCTAAGATGATATTGCACTGGTTGATCTCATACCCTGGGTATCTCTGCTTCAATTCCCATCTGAGTGGCACATACTTCGTGGTCTTCTCAGAAGTCTTCTTATCGCGGTTGCTCACCCAGGGTCGGCTTATCTCCAAGGCTATCACTTGTTTATCTCTGTTGTTAACGATCCTAGCGTCTACTCTATTTGCTCTGAGCTCTTGGTACTCTCCATATACCGGAACATCCCAATACGCCTGTACCTCTGCTGTTTCATAGACTGACTGTGGCTTGATAGGTGAATTCCACCAATAATAATAATGGTGAATACCACTGATTCATTTCATATTTCATTCTCACTCAATACCATTATTATCATATTGTTATTATTATTATTATTATTATTATTATTATTATTATTATTATTATTATTATTATTAGGACACTGTCAATTAATGGGCAACTCCGTGGTCTTTGTCATGGGTACGTGCTCACGAGCAATACCGCTAACTATGATTACCATGAGAAAAGCAGTCCACGGGTTCCTATAAGTATTGTGCTCCGCTTGGGGGCCCTTCGGGCCGTCGGAGCTCCGCTATGACACCTTATATTTATCAGTTATTTCACGAACTGAAATCTCACGTATTATCTTACTTAAAATAGCAAATGACATGTTGTTGTGTCTACTGCACTTGTGCAGGTAGACACTTTGCTATCAAAAGCTGTTAGCGTTAACTTCGGTAGACAATCGCAGCCAATCAAAGCTAAAGAAAAATTTGGCTCTTCTCGGTATTCTGCCATCCAATCAGAAACCGTTTAAAAGTGAGCACGACGCCGGGTGATGATCGACTGCAGATAACTCCGGCCTTCATCAGTTGGCACACTTCGCGTTTCAAAACTTCCGGAAATTCGACAAGTTGGCACTTAAATTCCGACACTTAAATTCCGCTCTTAAATTCCGAGTTTTTAACCCTGTGCTAAGCCTCCTTCTTACTGTTTCCACCGATTTGTTCAACTCAAACGACTGCAAAGGGCAAAATCTTCTTACGACGTGAAGTGCCTGTGCGTGTAGGAACTCACATTGTCAATGATTCTGTTTTCAATTAAGGTTATCGAATTATTTCTGTTTTGAATTCTCATCTGAACCTTTTTCGTATTTTCACGAGCCGAATGACGTCTTACAAAAATTTGCAAGACATGCTTCATAATCGTTGTATTTGTTCTGATGAAAATAAAACAGTACTTTTAAGTTTCACTGTTTTGCATTTCTATTGCACGCCTCATTGTTTTAATACGGATTTTCATAGTGTTGAAATTGACCTAACAAGATTACGGACATGATGTTGTTGTTACCGTATACGCTCTTCAGCGATTTGAGGATTTGAGAGATAAATCTCCTCAGCTAAATCATAATAGGGTTATAAATTTTATTTCCCTGTAAGTTGAATGGTGTACCGTTCTATTTATTGGATAGCCTATTTTCAACATTACATATGACATACTAATGACGTGATGAACAGTTAATGACCGTGTATCGCTCACTAACTCGTTTTTTTTTTTCTGGGTAGGAGGATGGCAAATGCGATGTTTTCATAGCGGAGCACCATACCTATATAAACCCGTCAACTGCTTTTCTCATGGTAATCATGGCTAGCGGTATTGCTCGTGGGCGCGCACGACGACGACGACGACGGAGTTGCCCAATAATTACTAATATCCTAATAATAATCATAATAATCCAACATGGCGGCCAAAGTTCACCTGGCTTAGCTGACCAGCTAGTTTACAGCGTACGTCTTTGATACTGGACATCGATCTTATAGATAATTGACACCTGTCAAAACAAGGTATCCGTTGCTCAGTGTCACGTGACCATATCGTGGGCTTGAGTTAAGACCTGATCGAGGTCAACTGTTTTTTTTAGGTTGACCGCTGGCCAGGTACTTGCTTTCGATTCGATCGCAGGCTCAAGCCTAGTGTGTGACACGCAAAACAAAACGAGGCTTAATTTTTCGCGCGCTTTCTGCGTCTCGTAATTTCACATTTAGCTGGTTTCTTGATTTTGTGCAAAACAACTTTATCCTCTTCGAAGGAAGTTTGTCTTTTAATTATCGTAAAATGCATAAAAATCAAGAACTTGTCAAAAGATACTCCCGGAGGTAAATTTTCAACTAAAGGAAGAGCGAAATATTTTTCTCAGGAAAAACTTCAAACTTGGATCGATTGTGTTGTTGAAAAGAAAATAATTGAACGCTTCAAGGGCTTTCACATTACCGCAGCATCTTGACTCTCACCAAGAAAGGTCACTTAATAGTTCACGGGCATTAATGGAATTAACGAGTAGTTCACAATCTGTGGGAAAAGCTCTTTCCTTGGACAAACCTTTCGTTATTTTTGCGGATGCTTGTTGTTACGTTATTAAAGCTTACGTATTGTCAAGTGGTAGAAACCTCTAAAACACAGGGCAGTGAAGTAAATTAAATAAATTGAAGCTTATCATTTGGTTTAATCGTTGTTACTTTTGTTCACGAATGAAACTTGTATTTTTCTTTCGAATGGATATACATAACAACCATCTGTGCTCGTTTTGGACGCAAAGAAGTAGTTGAATTGTTTGTCTTGTTACGTTGTTTTGTTTGCGAGCGAACGAGCGATTTTACTCCGCTTGGCTGACTGTTTTTCGACCTCAGTGCCTCAACAGAGATAAAAAACTTTTGCCCTTATCTTAATTATTAACACGTTCAGTTTACAATCACAATGAGTCCCCTTAAAATTAAGGATTAGGGCCTGGATAGAGGATCACACATTTTCATCCAACATCGTCAGTCGTCAACCATAAGGTTTGGTGGCTAAACGCACAAACAATATTTGACCAAACACTACACAATGAGTCCACAGAACGATTTGTTGCGTATTATTGTTGAAATTTCTACTTTAAGAGGTTCATTTGGTTGCTTTTTTACCGGCTGTGCACGTTTTGTTGACTAGGGTGGCTATCAAACATTTCTTCGTATTAACGCAAAATGTTGGATGAAAACGTTTGATCTTCATCAAGTGTGGAAAACCATTATGCAATGTTGAGAGAGCTGGTTAAATGGTTAAACACGATGTTGGATGAAAATGTTTGATCGTTTTTTGATTGTTAAATTTGTATTCAAACAAACATACCCGTCGTCTATTGTTTTCTTGTAATGCTTTTTAAATGTTTCGAGGTTTTTGAACAACAGTCAATTCCTGTTGACTGCTCTAAACATAAAATATTGGCTCAAGGAAAGCCATTCGAAGTTGCTTATTACCAGTTAAAAAAATAATCCTGAAGTTTCGCTTTTAGGCTTGGCTAAATCTGTATATTATAGTATTACTGTGTATAGTCCTCTTAGAGATTATATAATCACAAACCCGGTAACTGGTTTCCCTAAACATTGAGTGATCCGGAAAACGTCAAAAACCTTAGAGACAACTGAATCAAAGTAAATGGAGGATTCGATATCAACTTTACTCTTTCTAACTGCTTTCATCCGAGAATTAGCGCAAAATATACACACAAGAATTTTTCTACAATCGGAATACGAAAAGGTTAAAAAGAGATGGGTTTTTAGGTTGTAATGTACTTACAACGGATGGTTTAAATATATAAAAGGTGTGACACTTTACAGTTAGCTTAAACGTAATCAAGGGGGTTAGTTTCTAAAGAAACTGGTGCTGCGGTGCTGCGGAGTTGATAATGTAAATTGACCACTGTACTGGGATTCAAAAAGCTGACGTTTCGCGCGTTACCCGTTCGTCAGAGCAAATCGAGGAATTGTGGGTTATGTATGGGTTTTATGCAAGAAATGGAGCTACGCTATGGTAGTAATATGGTAACGTGAAAAACAGGAATACATTAATTGAGTGAAACGCGATTGTTGATAACTTGAAGATTAAGAGTGCCGATTTGAAAGTTGAATTTTTGCTTGACATTTTTACGGCTTTCCGTGGTACCTTAATGTAGGGAAAGGCCGGAGATCAACATGTGCTGTTTGGAACGGCTAGGGATATTAAAATGCCGAGCGACTGATTTGGACGCATCTTTGTCATGGTAGCCTGCATACCGTTCCAGGCCTCGTGCTTTGCGCTCGGCCAATCAAACACCTATTGCAGGCTAACTTGGAGGACATACTTAGTCTGAAATCAAACTGAGATAGCTGAAAAAAAAATAGAAAGAAACTTGGCCATAAACAAAGTTACAAACGACCACCAATACAGAAGAAAGAGCGGTAAGTGCTAATTTAACGGATTAAGAGCCGCTGCAAGTAAATATCAAACATCGTCCGACAGTTCAAAAAATTCGACCTCCATTTTATTTCATTAAAAGAATTCCTATATAGAACTATTTTCAAAAATGGAATTAGAAAGTTTCAGCAAATGTTATTTTTCACGAAATCTAGCAATGTCTGATTTCGCCAAGATGGGGGCTTGGCAGCACCCCAAAATCAGCAAATTTTGCGAATGTTGAGCAGCCTCGCAAAGCGATAAAAACAAAACAAATGAAACCCTGTTTTATATCTCGTAAAAGTATACTATCTGGGCTTCTAAGAAAAGGTATCTTTATTTTGTCTTCTGCTTTTCCAAAACTTTTACAGGACCCCATATGAGTCCGTTCCAAAACAAAGTCGTTTCGATTAAATTTTGCGCTAAATCCTATGGCAAAAATCTCAGCTGGTGCGCATTATTTTTTCCAATAAAATACTTTCCTATAATTCATAGCCTTTCATTTCTAACATATAAAAAATCTACCGGCGGCCCGTAAATACTCACTTGTTAGGAAAACCAAACGTCCAAGCCATTTTCAGTCTTGCGACACAGCGTAAATGTCAAATTTCAGTGCGTGTCAAGAAGTAAAACATTTAAAATTACTTCCCCTGATTTGTTCAAAAATTTCTTAACCATTTATCATACCAAAAAATAGCAGAGAAAAGTGATATTCTCTCTCGTACCTGGGATTATTTTGATAAATTCTCAAATAAAAGCTTCTTTTTGAACCAACATTAGCGCGTGACAGTGCTTGCGTGACAAATTAATTCACTGCGACTTCCCCTAAAAAGTCCAAATAATCATCATTATTCAATATTTACTATTGCTTATCACCCGCTGGGTTTCTTCAAGTTGAGGATTCAAAAGAATGCAACATTTGAGATCGTGGGTTTCTGAAATTGGAATATTTGTATTTGCTGATTTTATATGTTGCAATGAATTATTTTTCTCAGAGGAGTTATATTTAGCACATGCAAATAAATGAGCATGACTGTAGTGGCAGCGTTTTTGTGAATCACGAAAATAAAAATATGTATATCCCTACTCCAAGTGCAATAAACTCTGTTGATTGTTTTCTAGATTTCTTGAAGTTCATTTTTCAAAGGGGAGATATTCTAGATCGTGGGTTCCTGAATACAAATGAATTTATTGATTTGCTATCATACATTATCCCACCGAGTAATTTTAGCAAATATAATATTTCTCACGAGGCCTGTAAATTTCTACAGCTACGTTGGCGCTGTTTCAATCCGTGTTATTCTCAGCGCGGCAAATCCCGTCGAAAAACTGACTGCTTGGTTGCCAAGTCATTTACTAAAGAGTGTATTATGGAAAGCGCCAAGTAGTAAACACTCACCAGCAGAAAGATTCCACAGCTTTCAGATCATGTGACGTAATGTTGTTTGGAAGATTCCTCGGGAAAACTGAGTCAAGTGCGTATTGTCGAACTACTTTTTCACAAGAATGCCTCTCTGTGAGTTTTCTAGACTCGTTGGTGGTCCTTGCGGTGCGAGTACAGATTACCCTTCAAACGTGGCGTGTGTTTCTATCCGGGACTGTGATAGAGACGTAAAAGGAAATCTAAAGTTCTGTAAAATTAGCGATGACATTGCGGTACGGAACGAGTCAAGGCTTCTCCTTGCTCGAGCAGGTAAAATTATGATGTTATGGTAGCCTATGGGTATGTTGGAATCATTAATTCACAATCGTCAGCACTGAGTATCACAGGGGCGCAGCGTCCATATACGCACGTACGCCCGTGCGTACAGCTGAAATCTGGAAAAAAAAAATTCAGTTTTTATTCCCTTATAGCATTCATCAAAGTTACCATAAAATAGGACCGATTTTTAAATTTCTTCTTATACTGGCGTGTGTGTTTGTTTTTCCAGTACCTTTTCATTAATCCATGAACGACCAGAAACGCTATTTGGCTTCTTAGACTTGTTAACTCTCTAGTTATTTTAGGAGGCCAACACCCTTTAAGCTTTAATTTTTATTTGGTAATAATGTCTTCGTTTCTAAATATAACAGCTAATATAGTTGTTGTTGTTGTTGTTGTTGTTGTTGTTGTAACGTAATGCTGGAGTCAAACGAAAGAAAAAACTCTACCCTCTGCGGTCATCGCCTTTCCCCGATCTGCCCCGGGTTATTGATGAAGAGATTGAAAACCCCCTTACGAAGTACCGTGACAGACAGAAGATTGAACTCTTTAGCAATTCTGCACATTCACAAGCTCAAGGACGTTGACATTGATGATGTTATAACAGAGTTCGCCCGTCTGAAGGGTAGATGTCTTGCCCTTTGCTTGTAAACCCCCTTGTTTTTAGGGGATGCCTAAGGGCATCCCCTATCTATTTTCACGAAAGCGTGTGTATTTCCCTTGGGCCGGGTTGTTCGTAGGCCGATTAACCCTAATCCAAGATTAAAAATTAACCAAGGAGTTTATTTCTCTATCCACAAACATTGTTAAGCGCTGACATCCTACAAAATTTTAGATTATAGGACGTCAATCCTGAAAAGCAAACATCAGTAAAGAAACTTTCATCCAAAAGAGAAAAACTGCAACCAAAATTTACGCTAATCCTGGATTAAGTTAATCGGCTTTCGAACAACTGGGCCCTGCACGTGAATTTTGTATTTTGATACATTGCTTTGTCGTCCTCTTCAAAACAGCAACGTGAAATGACCAAATTTTAGGTTTTCTTGAGAACGTAAGCCCATGACGGTAAATTTGTCTTTCTTTTTTCGTACTTTAACGCCGTTCATAGTAATTAAGTCCCTGGATATTTCGTCAGTAATCTAGAAGCTAAACGAATTGGAATAATCGCGAAAGAGTTACAAAAACGAGAAGTTGTATTTTGAAACGACGTTTCGTTGCCGTCGCCGTCGTCTTTGCTAAAGCTCTCTATTACCAGTTAACTACGTGACTACATACACGTTTAAGACGCAGTTTTAAATGAGTGACACTGAGTTGTTGCCGAATACAAGGGTTCGCAAACTTCTTCAAATCGTGCCTTCACGACTCATGGATTTTGCATCATTCAGTTAAGCATAGAATTAAAACCCATGAGACGGAAATACACGTTGTTTACCGCGTATACTGACAGAGTATACCGCGTTGTTTTTAAAGGACGGAAAGTGATATACGTTTTGGAAGAAATTTTCGCGGCCTGCCGTTGTTTTTGTTGTTTTTGGCGTTTTCCGGGAGTAAATATTCATGACTATGAGTTTCAGTGGGAACAACTTTTGGCGGATTTCGGGCAAATTTGATTTAAATAGGTACTTTCCGCAATTGATAAAATATACTGTAGGGTGTGATTTCGTTTGCATCCTGAGAACGGGGAAAACAAGTACAACGCTAGAACGTTGAAGAAATTGTAATAAAATGGCTAATAATGATTTCTTCGGTAAAATATTTATTCTTGTCGTCCTTTGAAGGACAACTGTTGTATGTAGCGTGACTGTGAAACTAGTCACGCATCACGCCTGTCACAGCCGTTATGTTATTTATTTATAGATATTGTCATGAAACAAATAAGGGAGATTCTCGTCTTTGTATTTTTGTTTCATGAGGGTAAAAGACAAATAAACTCTGGCAAAGTCTATCAAACAGAAACAAAACCCAATACAGTTAGTTGTAGTATTTGCGGACACTTTTTGTAAAACTTTAACATCTTACCTCCAAACAACACTAAGGAGCTAAAATTTAGCCACAGTGTAGCTTTCACTGCTGGTAATTAGGGCGTGAGGTTTCATTGCTAGAAGCTCTTTGCTTTCTTTGACTACGTCAAATTCAGTGCCCAAATTCCGGACTGGTTGACCAATTTCCGGACGATCGTTACTGGTTTAATGCTCTCCCTATTCTTTAAAATGTTCTTCTCGGTCATGGCAAAATACATCATCATATAAAAGTCAAATAAAGAAACTTTCCTTTAAAAAATTTCACTCTGTCCGAATTTTAAAGTATTTTCTTTCATTTTAGCGAAGACGGCATCAGACCACAAATCAGCTAGTCTCCTTCGCAGCCGTTATTTGGGTCGTCACGCAACGCTCCTCCCCACTAACAGCTACTTACTCGAGCTTTGCATTCCTTTCCCTCAAACTGACCAATAAGGAGCAAGCTTCCATTTTCTAGAAACCTGGTCCTAGTCCTCGTCTTGCTGTGTTTTTGGCGGCAAATATAACGAGAAATATGATTGGCGCAGCTGCCAAGAATTACTGCATTTTATTGGTTCTCGGTAACAGGGGGCAGGAATGCAGAGCAGTAGTCTTTCTCGGAGATACAACACTGGAAACGGAAAATTTTCAGATGCTGAAAAACCTAGCCTTTTAGCTTCACTTATGTCGAGAAAATGATACAATCTATGGCGCAATTTGCGAGAACAGACCGCTTAATTGAAAAGATATAATTCGACGCGAGATAAATATCACATTCATTAAGAAACAAGTTTTACTTACCTCGACAAAAACTTAAATCTTCCCACCTAAACGGAGCGAAGCTAGGCCACGAAAAGAACAAACGAAAGCAGACTAGTCGATAAGTCTTCGACTAAAACCTATCGCTAGGATTTGTTTCGTTTTTACAACGAAATACAGAATCGTTAAGTCAAAGTGTCCGGAAATAGGGGTGTCCGAGAAATAGGGCAACATACTGTTACACCTTACTTTCATCATTAAAAACCACCCACCTCTCCCAACTGGGTATTAATATCATTTTCTCCAAACTGAATTTAACTTGACGGGCATCCCCGTTTGTTGCTACTTTTCTAGCAACAAATCTGCTTGTTACCATTGTTTTACCCTCTTTTTTTGTTGTTGTTGTAGGTACCAAAAACTGTAGGGATGGGTAAAATAATCAACTAACTACCGCATTTTCCGTCGCATTTATTTATAAAAGGGGTTCCGCGGAAATATTTGGAAATGGCATTTCCGAAACCCTAAATTTGAAAATATTCTGGGGGAGCATGCGCTCAGATCCCCTAGTTCCAAATTTCCGCGCTGTGCGTACACCTTCAAATCTCATGCTACGCCCATTCATCAAGACTGTGTAATGACCAAAAGACGGATGACAAACTGACATATATCTTTATTTACCCCTAACGATGTACTATATATTATGGAACCATAAATTGTATTTCAACATAGCAACCTTAGTGCGATTTTTGCAGGTTTTTCTGCACCTGAATAGAACGACTTAGCAGCCACAATTTGCCCGCGTCAACGTGATCTGTTTGGTGCTCGCTGGCGACGCGCCAAGGGGAACCATGGTCGGGTCTTATGCAGTATTCCTACAGCCCTTGCTGTCCACAAGTCTCCCTCCACCATCGGCGCATGCGGTCTTAATTTCGCTCTGTCAAAGTTTGTAGAGGAGACACACGGAATATTACTACCTGTAGGATTAGGTATGTACTTGCACCGGCAAATGGCGTCATTTTTAGATGATGATGATGATGATGATTATCCTGGATTTTCCAATCAGCTGACCATACAATCAGCTGGAACAAGAGACATATTACCTATAGCGCAAGGGCATGTATGGGGGATGTCCAGCAATCAACTATACAACTCAACTCAAATCAAATCAAATCAAATCAAATCAAAACATCGGCGTTGAGGAGAGGGAAAAACCGGAGTACCGGAGAAAAGCTTCTCGGGGTAGAGGAGAGATCCAACAAATTCAGCCCACTCCAAAAAATGCAGAAAGAGGGGGCCGAAGAAATAAATAAAACTGCCTGATGCACAATGCCACTTAAAATTCGGTTGGTTACAGAAGCTTTTTTTAAACTACCTACAGGAAAAAAGGGGGAACCACGGCCCTGTCGGCCCCACCCCTTAATCCGCCACTGCTGATTCCGGGAATCGAACCTATGACACAATAGAGTAGGGAGAGCGCTCTCCCTCACTCTCCCCAAACCCCCTCCCTTCCCACCAGATAACGTAGCAGTAAACAAGAACAAAACGGCGGATGGACCACTCTACAAAAATCGTTCCATTTAGAAGACTTTTTTCTATAATGGTGTGTTACAATTGTCTTTTCATTATAGCTGTCTGTAAGAGATGTAAGGGAAATTTGGCTGCGCTCAGCAAAAGAGAGCTGGATCTTGACGATGATGGAAATACTTCTGATGATGGAAATGAAGGCGACGATGATGACGACGAGGAAAGTAAAGATCAAGAAGTTATTATCGCTGCCAAGCATCTAGTCTTCCAGAAAGAGGAAACAAAATGTTTTGCGCTTGCGCGTTATGGTAAGGCAATGCCCCTTAACGGGAGATATACAGAATATAGTTATACATCATGACTTCGAGCCCTACTCGGAAACGAAAGCAAACACTGAAATTCTATTAGATACATGATCATAACTGAATCTTTTCATAATTCGCAGGTCGAGGAAGAGGGTAGTTTTGCAGTGGGTGAGGATAAGCTAACAAGTTCGCTCTGTGTTCTCACAAAAGCTGATAATACCACTGATTCTGTCCTCCTTACTGCCGAAACAGCGTCGTCGTCTGACGAGGAGCTATGTGATACACGTATGGCGCGACGTCTTAAGTTGAATGCCTTCCTAGAAGAATGCCGCGTAATGCCACTAAGCCGAAAGCCTATGCTTCCATGGGAAGAGGCTAGTGAGAGAACTAGAGAGCGTTATTGTCGAACGCACATCGGACATACTAACTGCAGTCTTAAATTCAGTATCCGTTGGGAATCGACACAACCACGCAGCTTTCTGAAGAACCCTACTTAGAGGCTTTCGTAGAGGCTTATAAAAACATGTCCGGTTGGGATACTAAGCGACAAGTATTATCAGTGATGTCGGGAGTTTCCTCGTTTGCCGCGATAAAGACATTCATCCCTGAACTGAGCAGGTACAGATACCATGTGGCTACTACGCATTCATTATAGTACGGTCGAGGTGTTGCAGTTCCAAAAAGTACCAATCGCGCATGCGCTTGGATAGAAATTAGTTAGATCACTTTATAGACTTTATAACTAGTGGTCATCTTGTTGAAAACTTGCCATTCGGGGAGAAGCGCCTCAAGCTGACAAGTGGGAAAGAAATCAAAGTTTCTAATATCATTCGTAAAATGATACCACAGTGAGTAGTTGAACAATATACAGCTTTTTGTGAAGAAACGGGATTTGTACCTTTCAGCAAACGAACGATGCTGAGGGTACTGTCCGAATGCAGTGCATCCGTGCGAAAGTCCCTTCAAGGGCTCGACAGTTATGCTGCAGAAGGTGCACGCGCATTTGACGATCTTGCGGGTATCGTGGAGAACATCAGCACTAATGTCGAGCTTGGTTCCAGGAAAGCAGAAGCTCTTGACGCTCTGAAAGCAGGAAAACTCTATCTCAAAGGAGAATACAAGGTACGTGGTCACATGCAGCTGTACCAATCCTGTATTATAGTAGGTAACATCAAATAAAAAGACTAAAAAGTCGTGGAAGATGCGTGACACTTGGTAGTAAAAAAGATTGAGTTGATATTGCAAGTAACAATTATCAAGAAGTGTCAAAATTGTCTAACAACACAAACGTTTCTGGTGTATAACCCTTCTTCAGTGTGGAAAAAAAACCGTAGTAGGTAACATTACTGTGTGTTGTTATGATTACAGGTACATGTCAGCAGCAATAGTAAAGTGGCGGAACATTGCAGTGTACACGCTTTGAGTGATCCATCCGACGCAGACTTCAGTCAAGAGTGCGATCACCAGCATGATGAGAGATGCAGCCAGTGCGAAGCCCTGAATAACGTACTCGTCCGTATAGAGAATCTGGCCCATGACGCAGAGTTCCAGGGAAGAAGAGGATAAAGACGAGGCGTCGTATCTTTGCAAGACATCTGTCAATGCTATACGTTCCTGGAAATCACACCAGCTAAGATCTGTGTATCAAGACAAGGCTCGCTAATAAACGAACACTCTGCATTGATTGTCAGTGACTGGGCAATGAAGTTTATTCCCCAAAGATACAGAGAGTCTCAGCAGGACTGGTTTGGAAAGCGGGGTATGTCCTGGCATATTGCTGTTGTTCTCCGCAAGATAGAGGGTACTCTTCAGTCGCAGTCCTTTGTTCATCTGATCCAGTCTTCCGCACAGGACAGTCTAACAGTAGTTCACATCTGGCAACATATCCTGAAAACAATCGAGGACGAAGACACCAGCATCTCAATGGTATACTTGCGCCAAGACAACGCTGGGTGTTACCACTCGAATTCCACCATACTGGCTGCGGACATCATCGAAAAGTCAACTGGCGTCCAGATCAAGCAGATCGATTTCAGTCATCACCAAGGGGACAAAGGCGAGGCAGATCGTCTAGCAGCGCGATGCAAGAGTCACATCCGTGTATACATTAACGAAGGCCATGACATGACTACAGTGGACGAAATGAAGGCGGCGCTTTTGTCTCATGCAGGGCTTGAGGGTGTCCGAGTCATAGTTGCTACTTCCAGTTCAATATCTAGAGATCAAGAACAATCCAAAATTACCTCTGTTAACAAGCTCAATAACTTTCAATTTGTAAACGGGCGTATAATTGCCTGGCGAGCTTATGGACTGAGTTGGAAAACGAAAGACGGTCCAGGTCAAAAGTTCTCGAAGAGGTACGTTATCCTGCGAAATAAAACATGTTTTTTTTCTGTTTTTCTTCTTTTCCTAAAAAAGAATCCGCATGAACATAGTTTTGTTTGTTTTTTGTATGTAGAGGAGAACTGCCGATGGGTTGACGAACCATTCTCAAAGGGTACGGCCTTCAGGCGTGTTGGCAATCAGCCGGCCAAACAACTTGATCGTACAGTGGACCGAGACGATGCCTTAGAAGAACGGACACTGGACTACAGCAGCCAGATATTCTCTTGTCCTGTAGATGGCTGCGTCTGAGTATTCCAGCGTGTATCGGGATTAGAGCGCCACCTTTCTCTGGAGGCTTGTTCCCATGAGGCCGAGCGTGAGACCCTTCTAGACGTAAGCAAGGAAGAGTACGCGAGACGCCTAAAGGAAGGAATTGGGACCATTCCGACCCTATCGTGTGGTTTTGCGCAATCGTCATCTGTAAATACCCTACCTAATGTAAAGGGATGGGCACTGAAGGAATCCAGGAGAGGGGGAAGGTTTAGCGAGAAACAGAAAGCCTACTTGACCTCCAAATTCAATATTGGAATTACCTCAGCTAATGAAATGTTATAAAAAGCATTTTATCCACCGTTATACGTTGTCATAGCTACACATGAATGTATTCTAACAAGAGCTATAGATAACTTGCTTTACATCATACTGCAATGTTTGCCCTAGTCTCTGTCTGATCCCAGCAAATGAAAACGTGCACGTTATGTTTATTTTACCTTTTGGTACCTCGTGGAGGGGCGCTTGTTCGGGAGAGAATAGGGGCGCTATTACGATACAATGCAATGCGATGCCTTCTATTTAAACACGATAATAATTAAAGCTGTCGCTTGTCGAGTCATGATACAGCATTAAAAACCAGATAAAAAACTAAATACTAGTTACAAGGAAGAGGACGTCAATGCTACCGTAGAAGAGAGCAATTTCGACGAAGCGAGAACAAATGTCAACCAAAATATTAATCTGCAACACCCGATTGTCTTTGAGTAATATGACATGTCCCAACTGGTTCAGAATAAAGGCCTAAAAAACTAACAATTAGCATGACGGAGAAGCTCTGCCTGGAGCTCGGACTAGCCACGCCCATTCCCTTCGTGCGCCGCAGGGCCCCCTATGAACAGGCACTCAAGGAAGCTGTTGCCCTGTGCTCCTGCGGTGGATGAGCTGGAGACAAGTCCAGTTATTTCTTTGATAGTTTCTCATTTGAAATGGAGTTCGCTTCTGTTCTGAGTTATATTCTACTTCTTGCACATAAAAAAAAAAAATAATAATAATAATAATAAAAAAACATAAAAAAGAACAAAACAAAACAAAACAAAACAAAAACGGGATCACCGGATTTTACCGCCTGCTAGTTATTGCACGCTATTATTTGCGTAAAACCTACTGATTGACCTATACTTATTTGCGTTTATACTTGTTGATCTGTGATTTGAAGACTGTCATTATAAATAAAAAAGAAGTTTTAGATCAAACGGTGAAGTGCAATTGGTGCATAGTTTACTCGAGTCAGAGATTGCATTTTCATGTAGTTTTACTACCGACACTGTAATTGGTTACTAAATGACCGGTTAGCTCAGTGGTAGAGCACCGGACTAGCGTGCGGGAGGTCGGTGGTTCAAACCCCGGTCGGACCAACACTCAGGGTCTTTAAATAATTGAGGAGAAAGTGCTGCCTTTGTAATAACATCTGCAAATGGTTAGACTTTCTAGTCTTCTCGGATAAGGACGATAAACCGTAGGTCCCGTCTCACGACTCTTCATAATTGATTCTGTGGGACGTAAAAGAACCCACACACTATTCGAAAAGAGTAGGGGACGTAGTTCCCGGTGTGATGGTCTATCTCTCATCTGATGATCAAATGCTCGGAGATATTAGCTGCACAAGCTACTCTAAAATCCGAGGGTAAATAATGTGATGTATGATGTATGTATGTTAATTAGCGAGCTCAATAGCAGAGAAAATATATGGTATGGAAAACAAAAATTTCCGAACTTGAAGAAATCTAGAAAATAATCAACTGAATTCATTGCATTTCAAGGTATATTCTTTTATTTTCTCGATTCTCATAAACGGTGACATGTTATGCTTATTTAGTTTCATTTGCTAAATATAACTTGGCTAGGAAAATAGGCAATGTCGCAGTTAGCAACTACAAATATACAAACATTCAAGAGCCGAAGACCTAAAATATTAGACTCTTTTGAATCCTCAACACGAAGAAACCTAGCAAGCGATAACCAATAGTAAATATTGCATGATTTTCGTAAATTTAGTTTAGTGGAAATCACAGCGAATGAACGTGTCACGCCAGCACTGTCACGCGCTAATGCGTGTTCCATAAAGACTGAGAGGCTTGAATTCGAGAATTTATCAAGATAATCCAAGGCACGAGAGAGAATATCACTTCTCTCGGTTATTTTTTTTTGTTAGGACAAGTAATTTCAAATGTTTTCTTTCTTGACACGCACTGCAATTTCAAAAGTACGCCATGTCGCAAGACCGAAAATGTCTTGGACGTTTGGTTTTCCCAACAACTGAGTATTCCCGGGCCGCCGGTATATTTTTTATATATTAGAAATGAAAGGCTAATAAGCACTAGAAAGTATTTTTATTGGAAAAATAATGCGCAACAGCTGAGATTTTTGCCCTTGTATCTAGAGTAAAATTTATTAGAAACGACCTTGTTTTAGAAAGGGCTCATATGGGGTCCTGTAAAATGTTTGGAAAAGCCGAAGACAAAGTAAAGATACCTTTTCTTAGAAGCCCAGATAGTATACTTTTACGAGATATAAAACAGGGTTTCATTTGTTTTACTTTTCTTGCTTTACGAGGCTGCTCAACATTCGCAAAATTTGCTGTTTTGGGGGTGGTGCCGAGCCTTCATCTCGACGAAATCAAACATTGCTCGATTTCTTGAAAAATGAAATTTGCTGCAACTTTTAAACTCCATTTTCGAAAACTGTTCTAAATAGGGATTCCTTTAATGAAATAAAATGGAGGTCAAATTTTTTGAACTGTCGGTATTTACAGGCAGCGGCTCTTAAAACAGTTTTAACACTTTCTGAAGGTCTAAATGAGCGTGTATATCAATTAATTAAGAAAGAAAGACGCTTTGAAAAGTTACGTACAGTTTTAACCAGCAAACGCAAATTGATGAGGACGTTCCGCGATTAAAATCTCACACGTTTAGGCCAAAAATAGCCTGCGTGAAGATGTCTCCTATTTCCTTTGTTGCACGCGGAAAAGGGACGTCTGTGAAACAGCGTGGCTAATCGTGTTCCAGTATCCCGCTGTTTGGCTTTAAATTTCGCATAAACAATGAACATTATCCACCGCTGTGGAAGTCTGGCCATATGCTACATATGTACCCCGACACAACATTTTCCCTAAGCTTTCCAGCTATTCAGTCAGCCTGTTACTTGGCCACTGAACCTTGACTTGCACCAGTCTTATGTTCATTTTTAGACTTTTCAGCTACTCGCTTATTGATTGCAGGCCTAACGGGAGAATTGGAAATTACGCGTGTAGAATGCGTGGGGAAGACGTTGTTGAGTGTTGAAGATAGCGTTAGCGAGGAGCCATGATCGTTCGGTAAGTAGGAACCAGATTCGTCTAAGAGAATTCGTTTCTCAAGAGAAGCCAATGCTCCCGCTTTAAAAGATTTGCGACGGTAATCTTCGAAAATCTCCTCAACGATTTTTCCCAAGTTGTTGCGAAGTCTATGCCGCTTTTGTTGTTTCATGAGACACTGTTTACACTGAAATGTAAGCTTACGCTGGATGCACTGTAAACTGAAGAAATAGAATTTCTTCGTAAACATTAAATGCTCTGTGAACCTTGCACAAGATTTCTGTCACTCACCTTTTCGATGGCTGAAAAACTCAGTATGTTTTGATCCGTTTTAAATGGAAAACCCCGCTAAATTTGGGCGGCAAAATGCATGCATACATTATGAGATCTGTTTTAGTTAAAGAACAATCAGAATTTGCTCGAAAAAGGACCACTGTCTGGCTACCAATCACAGTTCTTTCCCAAGATCCTGGGAAAACAGCAGGATACTGGAACACGATTAGCGACCCTGTTTCGCAGACGTCCCTTTTTAGCGTACAACGAACGAAATAGGAGACGTATGCACGCAATCTAGGCCAAATAGTAAGTTTCCACGAGGAGTCCACAATAACTTGAAACTTACATTTCTATTGGAAATCTAATTTGGATGTAGTCTTTAAATACTGCCACTTGTACTGCTGCAACAACTTAGAAAACTGCATTTTCTAAACGAATGTGTTTACATGCTATGTTTTTAAGCGTCAGGATCATTGAAAGAAAAATAAGGTAACACTTATCGGTTAATAGTCGCTCCCCATGGATAAATAAGGTCGACGAGCTTAATACAGTGACGAACGACATAGTGAAACCCGTAGCACGATATGATGAGCAACCTCACGACATAAAACGGAGAATAAATTGATATATCATCTGGATAACAAAACGATAGAGGATTACATTATCACTCACCAACAGTGAAGATGGCAAATAATATCAGGAAGTCGAGACTTGCCAACAGCTTCTGGTGGGGAAACATCCTACTTCTAAGTCAGTCGCAATTTTAAAGTCATGCCTAGCTCAATGTTGAGTCGAACGCGTACAGTTGTTTCGATTATCAAAGCGATGAGGTTGTTTTATGTTGACCTTAGGAGTCTCTAAGGCAATGTTAAATGCAATCGCAGATTGACCATTGTATCGCGATCGCTCAGATCTCACACTGCCTCCAAATCTCACTTCCGTTTTTCCAAAGGAAAATGTCTTTCCTTCTATAATATGTAAATACACATATGGCAACATCTCAGCAACATGATTTCACTGGGCAATAGTAACAGTTTTCACTG
Source organism: Pachyseris speciosa (assembly GCA_016490735.1). Classification (NCBI taxonomy): domain Eukaryota; kingdom Metazoa; phylum Cnidaria; class Anthozoa; order Scleractinia; family Pachyseridae; genus Pachyseris; species Pachyseris speciosa. The sequence continues at coordinate 111,677 of JAEMWC010000472.1, forward strand.
CAATTACCATATAATTATTTCGCATTCTTAAAAGAATTATACTGAGCTAATTAATTTCAGGTTGGACACAAGCTTTTCATATTAACGCCAAACGCAAACCCAAAAGTCAAAGTGAAATCTATTGTTATTTAACAGGCCATAATTTAGACCAGGCTGGGTAATTTGTGCTCGATAGTAAGATATAATAATAATAATAATAATAATAATAATAATAATAATAATAATAATAATAATAATAAAAAGATATAAGCGAGGTTCTAGAATATTATTGAAGTTGAAAGTTGGGATGAAATAGTTAAATTCAAAGCAATACGTATGTGGACACAGTTCAACACCGGTATGATCAACAAAATCAACTTCTCGTTTCAATATATATTAACTACAAAACCCTTCAGTATTTTACAGTTCACTATATTTTAAAGTGGGAAATAAAACATTTTTACTTGTTATCAATTGCTTACCTGCGTTACCAAGGTGATTTGTGTAAAGAGCAACCAGTCTCATTGTACATCTCTTGTTCTTATGGAGAACAGTTTAAGTGGTTTCAAAAATCATCATTTTAAATTTTCAACCAACAACAGAGAGATTTGACCTGCCGTTCTTTGCAAAACACAAACAACACACGAATAACCACGTGACCAAGTATGTTTTAGCTTTTTTTTTAGAGTTTCCTTAAACGCGATGTTTAACCTCCTCGTTGCCTTGCGTCACCGGTTGAGTTTAATTCCAAATATATATTGATAGAAATGGCATGCCATATGTTGTTCCTTCGTCGGTCTCTTTCTCATGTTCTGAACAGTTGCATTTCTTTATTAAAAAAAAAAAAATACTACTCGCCTAGATATCATTTGGCCTTGAATGTAGGATGTTAACTCGGCTCGCATAAACCCACATCAGCTCAACGTCCACAAGGAGCTCATACACAATGTTGCCACGTTTAATGAGATGTTTAAATAACAGAATATTGTGGACGACTGCGCCAGAAATCCAAATTGATTTTTAAACGTGGAAAGGTGGTCTTGCCTAAGCGACACTTGTATTCCAAATTGTTTCTTAAAGAATGAGTTTTGGGGTATTAAATTTGACAACCCACATGACATATTTAGGGGTGAAATAATAAACATTGAATATCTGAGTGATCATCGCAGCTATGAACACTACTCAAGCAGTAGTGAAAATAAAGTCTGATAAAATTCAGGCTTGTAGGGGAGTCGAACCCACAACCTCTGTAAAATACCGGTGCAGTGTTTCTGCCAACTGGGAGCTGGTCATTTTGTTGGTTCGTAATAAACCCGTGAGTGATGAATAAATGAGTTTGGATATATGAATTCATATATTTGAACTTTAGACCTTATTTTTACAACTGTTAAAGCAGTATTGACAACTACGATGGTCATTTTCATATTCATTTTTAAATCCAGAAAACAAATATACGATTTTCATATATTCATTCTCACGGTAAACATTGCTAACAGAGAAGTTTTTAAAGCCATTTCATTAAAGTATCAGTTTCTTCTTCTTCTTCTTCTTCTTCTTCTTCTTCTCCTTACGTTTTAAGACCAAGTTGTCTTAATGTTTAGAAGCATCGAGATAATGTCAAATATTATGTAGCGATAACATTCGTTTTCATTTTTTGAGTGCTTGTTGTGAAAGCATCTCAAAAGAAAGTAAATTAGCAGGTGCTTTAACAGGTATAGTTTAAAAGCTATAAATTTGTTTGTTTGCCACCCAACTGAAGCATAATGAGTTCTTGCGAACACATTTTGCCTGTTATTAGGTAAGAGCTGCCAAAAAAAAAACAAAGGGTAAAACCACCCGTCATGAGAATGAAAGCGCGAATGAAATATATGTTTTTTTTTCTTTATGTTGTCTGCGAATAGGAAACGAAGCGAACTTTCACCGTAATGTTAGGTATAATTGTGTCCTTAATTCTTGGGCAACTTCCACTTTGCCTTTCAAGCTTTGGGCACAAAAAATGTCAACAAAGCGTTTTGTTTTAACAAAATGAATCACTCAGACTATCAATTGAATGTTTTCAAAACTGGTTGAATGTTCTTCAGATACCAAGCTATAGTGTGATCATGTAGTTAGGTAATCGTCTGAAACACTTGTCATGTATTTTATTAGGTTCAGGGCTGTCGCAATCATAAAAGAAAGGCGCTCGAAAAGTTTTTGCTCCCGAAAGTTTTCTTTACATTCGTTTCCCATGCATTAGTGGTAGATTTTCGAGCAAAATAGCCCAGTGTGTTTATTTATCTTGTAATTTTCTCCATCTTGTAATTTTCACTTTCACATGGGCTAACTTTACTATTATGGCAAGTGTTGTCGAAAACGTTTTAAAAAACATCCCCTATTTCAGGCTGCAATAAGACGTAGGAATGATGTGTTAAGGTTTCTAAAGATTTTCATGCCTTGCAGAGGTTAACCTTCCAGGTGAAGTATTCGGCTTGAGTAGACGGGCTGAAAGCAACACGTTCGAAATGCTGCCTCTTGATTATGTTATCCGATGCTGCCATGAAAATTTTAAAATTTGGGGGAAAAAATTATTCATTAGGAATGAGAAGAAAACAGCTTTTCATTATCAAAAATTATGAATACAATGTTTCAAGTCAAGAGAAATGTATTTTATTTTTTTTCGAATGAAATTTCCCATTCCGAGTTTATTGAACCTTATTTTGAGTTCATTTGCATTTTATTTATTACACATCTCGTCTACTAGACAACATTGGTCTTGAGAGGGATAATTATCCTTCGAATTAAGCAGGAAGCAGATAATAAAAACTTCCGGTTGTGAATTGGTCTGTAGTATAAAATGCCTTTAAATTATTCAACGTATTAACAGATGAGTTTCGTAGCCAGAATGTCTACCCACGAATGACACAATGAAATCATTTCTTCTCTCATTTAATTTCTAATTAATTTAGAACCACAAATTACTAATAGCTGTTTCTGTCTTGTTAGTTTTTTTCCTTTTTTTCGCTTGGTTATACTCGTTAAAGGAACGAGGCCGCAGTTCTAAAAAGCAGTAACAATTGTTACCAAGGCGACATTTTGAAGTGCTCTTATTACGCCACTCTAATGTGTATGATATATTTAAGGGTGAAAAGAAAAAATAAACATTGTCACCAGGGGAGGTGAATTAAGACATGACAGCGCCGCAATAGCCTGCATACAGGCTCCTCACTTGGGCAATTCAGACAGGTTGGTGCTGGTTCAAATGCTAATGAATCCCGTAGCTTTTGACCGTGCGCCATTTATAGAGGCAATAATCCTCTGTGTTCCCCAAATGAAGAGCCTATATATAGGCTGGCGTCACAAGTTATGTCGGCATGTCGTTTCATTTTGGCAAATTAGTCTCTACTGACTTACATCATTACCCTCTGTTTATTCCTTACGCCATTTTTCTGCTCCCTGTATTTTGAAGGCGCGCTTTCTAATGTTTAGAAAAACTCATAATATTTTCAAATATTTTTGAGTGAATGTTCTGAAAGTGGCACAAACGGAAATAAATAAGTTGTTGATTTAAAAGATATCTTAAAATGGACATGAATCACAAATTAACTACCATTTTTTTAAAGTTTTACACAGCTTATATTACCCACGTTGAATTTTCAGTCGTTGCCGTCCTTTTCATGAAAAGGATTTGCTACTTTTAGGAGTTCCAAATTTCCCGCCGTGGCCTGAAATGTGAGATATTTTGCGCACGGCCGAAAGGTCTCTGTGACATCATTCGTGTACATGTTCATTCGTGAAACATGGCAGAGAAGGCGCAAAAGCGTAAACCTGGAAAGTTTTGGGCAGCTTTCGGCCTCCATAGTGAACCTTGGTAGTTTTCCGACATTTTTGCTTACGGAAATCACGTAAACACAGTAACGCAAACAAAAATAAAATAGTAATAATAATAATAATAATAATAATAATAATTTATTTTATTAATCTTATTTTATGCATTTTTATTCCTATCTAATGTAAAATGGTAAATTTTGATATAATACTGGCTACCTTTACACGCCCAGTATTTGTAATTGGCATTCAGGAGTTTTAAGCTGCCATAATAATAATAATAATAATAATAATAATAATAATAACTAATACGATTTATAGCTTTCAACACCTTTCCAGTATCGCGAATAGTAAAACAGAAACCAAATGTTAAAAACAAAGTTTTCAACAAAACAAAGTTACAGGGTGTACATAGTTCGCTTTTAATGCTGCAAACAGTTTATTTTCCCTTTCAGTTAACTGATGCTGTATAGCTTACGAGGGCTGCTACATTTAATAGTGAACGTTCTGGTGCTCGATACCCTATGGGACAACTGTTGCCGGGTAATTGTAAATCTGGCAGTTGCAGCCAGCTATGAGTAGCAAATACGTCGCGATATAATGTGGTATTTCGTTGGATGCTTGCAGATTACGAATAGATATCCGTAGCAGTACTCTGAAATATGAACAATTTCCCAAATAACAAAAAAGCTGAAAGATGATCTCTCACAAAAACGTTCACTTGAAATTTACACTTCAACAACAAACCCAAAATTTTCATGGGCAGTCAAGCTGCTATAAAAATATTACAGCTTTAGGACAACAAAAGCAAGCTTGAGGGAAGAATCTACAATAAAGATGAAATTTTGAATTTTATTAGCTTGCTAATCTGGCGGTAATCCTTAAACATTGTCGCTTGTCTGGCCAAATATCATAGACAGTAATTCCAGACTCAAACAAAGAAAAACGAAGAAAAAATTTGTCCGTAGAGATTCGCTGCCTCCGGGTTAAATAAGCTCGACGGGCTTAAGACAGTGACGAACGACAGCGAAACCGGTAACAAGATATGATCATGATGAGGCACCTCATCAAAGCAAGAATATCAGTATTTTAAAAATATCTCATCAGGATAACAAAGTAAAGCAGAGAAATGATACAAAATTACATCATCACTCACCAACAGTGAAGATGGCAAATAACAGTAGGAAGTAGACATTTACCAACCGCTTCTTGCAGATAAAGTTCATGCTTCTAAGTCAGTCGCAAGTTCGCAGTCATGCCCAACTCAAAGGTGAATCTAGCAGATGTTTTGAATGTCAAACGACAAAGGAGGCTCAACGGAGACCTAAGAGGTCTCTTTAACAAATTTAACTACGATCGACCTTGATACCGATCGCTAAAATTTCACAGCCTTCAAATCTCACCAGTTTTTCAAATGGTGATGTTTTCCTTTCATAACATGAAAGCACATGCATCTGGACATCATCAGACAGTTATTGTTTTAAATAATTATATCGCCTCGGTAAGTTTCAGGTTATTAGCGTTTACGCGAACACGCGAGCTAAACCAGGTTAACGTCAAACACAAAACCACACTGCTATAGTCAACGAATTATAACTCAAACCAGGCTAGGTATTTTTGCCTCAATTTTCTTGTCAGTGAAAATAATATCACCGAGATTCTGTAAAAGAAATAAATTTTACATTGGAATTTAGTTGAACTTGTTAATTTAAAGTTGAAAGTTGTCTAGGAACAGTTAAATTTAAAGCCAGTCATACTTTAGTTAAACACAGTTCGACACTGGTATCAATAAAATCAGCTTTTTCAATATATATTAAGTAAATTGAAAGACTTCAGTGTTTTACAGTTCACTATATTTTGATGTGACTGAAATAGACGGAAATGCACTAAATATCATCGTGATAAAAGAGATGAAACATCGCGTTTACGGAAGCACTGTCGAATTGCTTCACTGTTTGAGTTTAATTCCAAATAATGATCGGAATGAAATGCCTAATGTTGTTCCTTCGTCAGTCTGTTTTTCATTTTCATTTAGTGTTGTTGAAAGTGGGATATCCACTCAATCTACCATAGACTCAGATCAGCTCAACCTCAACGAGGAACTTACACAGTGTACACGTGTTTTGCATTTTCTGGATTGTTTATGTTATTTTGAACGAATGAGGGGAAAATATAAAGTGCAAAGTTTTTCTTGCCTAAGCGTGACTTGAATTCACAATTTGCATTTACGAAATGAGTTTTGTGGTATTATATTCGACGCCCCACTGCCTAAAAATTAATTCTGGTGCGTATGATATATTTAAGGGAAAAAAAAATTAACACTGTCACCCCGACAGAGGTGAATTAAGACATGACAGTGCCGCAAGTTATGTCGGCAAGACGTTTCATCATTGCAAATTAGTTTCTACTGACGTACATTATTACCCTCCATTTCATTAACGCAAAAGTTTCTTCTTCCCCTTCTCCCTGTATTTTGAAAGCACCCTTTTTAGTGTTTAGAAAACCTCGTAATATTGTCAAATATTATAACCCCTGTTTTCATTTTTGAATTTTGCAGGTGCTATAAGAGATATCTTAAATAACTTTCTTTTGAGGCTATAAACTAGAGCACAATGAGTTCTTACGGATGAAAGGAAATATTGAAATATTGATTTTCCCTAGTTATTAGTTGAAGACTGGAAAACAAAGTAGTTTGATGGACCCAGAGGACGTACTAACTGAGGAAACACCCAATCATGAGTACAAATAAAATATCTTCCACCTGCATTGTTGACGAAAATGAAGCTAACTGGATCCAACTTAATTTGGACCCTAAAAATAACATGGGCATCTTTTCTTTATTTAAGCAACTTCCTGTGATTTGTACATGCGTTTGAAAATCCGCTTTTCCTGGGACACAAAATACAGCGTTTTGATTTGTCGACATCAATCAGACCGGACTCTTGCTTACTACTCCGGTTGACTGTCCTTAAAATACCAAGATATTGTGGTTATTCTTTTGTATATAATCATGTGAAACACCCGTCATGTATTTTAGTAGTTTCAGCAAAGGTTGCTCTAGTTCAAGGAATGGATAAGATTTGATGCATGCAACGAGAGAACGATCCGTTTTGCTAGAGTCTAGATCTGTGTTAATATATCTCATTCTAGCGTGCCTTTTTTCTCTAGGACCTGACTTCGTCATGCACTTAAGACGCTCGGTCGAAACAACTTAAGTCCAGCTCACAGAACGACAATATTCCGTTCACTCCCGAAATAGCTACCAACTGTCTTTTTCTGAATAACCTCAAATTACTGCACAGCTATTTTCATGGCCCAAATACGAAATACGATTATATAAAAACAATGCCACCCAGAGCCAGATTATGCGTGTTGTATGTAACTCAGCAAATGTTGAATTATATTTTAGGAAGCGTTAATGCATTCATTTGTTAAAAGGGTAAAATGATTAATTAGCTAAGGTTGGGGGCGATTTGGATGTTATGACAAAGAAGAGGTTAAGGCAGGTAGATAAATTTTCCGTTCGTTATCAACAACTAACTATTATAACGAAGAACATCCTCTTCCAGACGGAAGTTCAAACTTGTGTTCATCAGTTGAGTCTGTGGCGATACATTTGTCATCCAAACACTTGTATTATTTATGCAGCTCTATTTCTCGAGTGAACACATAATAATGCTGATATACGCAAAAAAAAGCATAGCCACCAAAAGTATTAATTACTCGCCAAACTAATTGTGACAACTTTGTTGTCACTGACATTTTTCTGTTGTGAAGTGCTGTTTCCAATCGTTCTCAGTTGTTCGGTCGCCAAATGTGACGAAAAGAATTGCTATTCCGTTTAGGAATATTCTTAAGAATTAAAAGGATTTTAGGGAATCGCCAACTAATTGATTTCTTGGAAAAAAGAAAGAACTAAATCGTTCCAAAATGTAATCAAATTATAGTGTGATGGCTGAGTTAATCTTTTGTCTCACGATTGAGTCACAAAGATGTGGATCGCGACGTTTCGACCGCTATATTGCTGGTCTTCATCAGGCGATGGTGTCCAATGGCTGCGTGTGACGCCGCAATCCACATCTTTGTGACTCATCGTGAGACAAAATATTAACTCAGCTATCATTAGAAACCACGATGACGAACACCTTTCATAATAAATTATAGTGTGTTAGCGTAAACTGATCCGAACGATACGTTGTGTTATCTACTGGTGGATAATCACACAGCTGCCAAGGAGGTAAACGATGACAAACACAAACAAACAAATAAACAAAGACAAATGAAACAAACTTCAGGCTACGATCTGTGTCTTTAATCAAAGAGGACGTGTAACCATGAAAAATTGTATTAAACGCCATTTACATCGCATCTACTTAAAAAAAAAACATTCACTACTTTGTCGCGGAATTTCTTCCTCCATTAAATGTACAACTCCGAGAAAAAACTCGTTCCTCAGCTACTCTTTTAAAAATGCGTAATAAAGGACACGCCCTCGACTATTCGTTTAGAAAAATGTAATAAGTGGAAACGACATCTAAAGGGTATTATATGACCTTCTACTACATTTACTGAAAAATGGAAAAACAAAGTAAGAAGAGTATATGTGAGAAAGGCTTTATGGAACTGTTGTTCACAGTTACCGAGCCAAGCCATGCCAATTCCGAACCATCTGTTTGGAACTAAAGGAGACATGCTTCGGAAAGTTTCATTTTCCGGTCACCAATAAAGATGTTTGCTGAATTAGGAGAAATACTCTCTTAACCATTAAAAGATCAGTGGTAATGCAAACTGAGTTTCCTTGTGCCTGGCTGATTTCTCCAAGATATCTAAACTATACCCATCAGATCGCTCTTTATAGGAAAAAAGCTAATTGACTGTAGTTTTGTTCCCAGCTATAATTTGTTGTACAGATATATAAACGTTCTCCTACATTCTGCACATTTTAAAATTCTATTCCCTTCATTTTTGGCAATTATTTTCAGAATTAGGTTCGGCAGCAAAAGTTTTCATAATTTATAATTGTTTCAAAGTAATTAGCTATATAGATTCCATGTACAGGCCTCCATTACCTTGTGTTTGATCCTTCTTTGTTTGAAAAGTATAAAAAGATGAGCGCAACAAGGTCCTCAGTGATAGAATTTCAGGCTTCAATTGCCGTACTCTTAGGTGGACCATAACACAAGAGAATATCGTATTTTTAAAGTTCTGAAACTGAACCGTGTCTTCAGAATTTTGGTCATTATTTACGCTAAAGTTGTTTGATAAAAATGACCAAGAATAAAAAATAAATAAATGGCCGTAAGCTTAGTCAATTTTTAACAGTTAAATGGTGCGAAGAACAAATGGAAAATAATGTAATGAATTAATGTATCATGACACTAAATGAAGGAATTAAAACTGGGATGTATGCACTATAAAAGGCTAAGCTAAGAGAATTATCCTCCTTTCGATGTGCAGCATCATTACAATAAATCACATCTGATCAAGATTTAGTCATGTGATAGTCACGTGTCTACAGGAGCCATACATTTTTCCTCGTAGAAAACAAAGGCATTGTCGTATCCAGTTGATGACCGAGAGGCGGCTTTGTTGCCCCTGCTTTTCAACACATGTGCGTTACTTTTCATCACTTTGTTCGTCCACGTGCCGCTTATGTCTTTAGGCGATGACAGAGGAGCTCCGATACTCCTCGCGTCTTTCCACTTTTGTTTCTTACGCTTGAATTCTCCACGCACATCTCCATTTCTCACAATATGAATTATGAAGATGAAGAAACCCTGGGAAAACAAACAAAATAATAAGAAAATTCCTTGGGTTTTGGGAAAGTAAGCATCGCATATGGCACGTTATGCCGCATGTTACTGCTCTTTGTTGTTTCAAAAGAGAAGGTTAACAAATCGAACTATTTAAAGATTTTCTTTCAGATTCAATCCAATTTTGGTCTTAAAAGCTCGACATTTCTAATTTGTATTTCTGCATCTCTTGTACATTCTATGTTAACTGCAATCAAATTTTCCAGATAGAAACACATAAACAGAGATCTTCGCCCATCGCTTTACATGTATTAGGAACAGTACCTGTACAGAATTGAGAATTGTGAAGATGTACTGAAATCCGAGACCAGCATCAGTGACGCTAAGAACACCAAACACCTACGTCAGTCCAAGAAGAGGAAAAAGACTCACAGATGCCTTTGCGCCATGTCTCAGTTTTTCCAACTCAGACGTTTTCTGGCTTTGCATCTTCAGGATTTCACGAACCACTAGACCGAGGAGAATCGAGTTTACCTGAGAACGGTAACCAGAGCTATTTAACTGAAGTTTTCATAACGGAAAGTTGATAAATCTTGTTTTCAAGATATTATAATGCCCCTGGTCCATGAATTTTTTCAAGCGACATAATGGCTAAAAAGTAAATCAAGGGATGTTCCCTTTTAGGTCCGTATGCAATAGTAATGACGTCATATGATGCTCCAATTACGTTGCGAATACTGGTTGGTGGCCTTCTTGGATTTCACAATTCGATTGAGATACAAAAAAACTTTACCAAAACGTGTTTAAAAGGAAACTGAAGGATTTAAAATGATGATATAGCATCCGTGTAGTTATTACAGCAAAAAAGATAATTGCCCTAACATTCCAAATCCATTCCATTGTAACCTTGCTTGTTGAGGAAGGAAAGAAGATAAAAATCTTACCGTGCATACCAGAAAAACAGGTGCAACGAAAGTCCAGATAAGGTTGTTTTTAAAGGAAACCCAGCAACTGTGGACAAATGATAAGAAATGTTATTTTTCATATAAAGACACTATTCACGCAAGCTTACCACATTTTGTACGGCGTTACATTACTAATGGTCTTAATCGCTATACATTTTATTCCACAGGCGTAACCCGTAACATTACTTCACACATAACCTGTAACACCAAAAAGTTAATATACATGATACAATGTAACCGCTGCCATTTACAATACATAGGTGAAACTAAGCAACGTCTCAAAGACAGATTCAACGAACAAGACGCCCAGTCGACAAAAACTAACATTACATCTAAACCTACCACTGTTTCCGAACATTTTTTTCTCAAATCCTAATCACTGCCACACTGATATGCAGCTTATCCCACTTGAAGTAATCCACTCCTCACGTGATTCAATCAGAAAAGCTAGCCAGAGAGTCATTTCTTATAGATTTCGCGGGAACTTTGGCGCCCCATAGTTAAAATAGACGTGATGAATTGTTATTTAGAAAGGTTAATCTTGTTTATTTTATCTATTCAATTAAGTTTTTTTTACTGAAGAAGGCTGGTTTGGCCAGCCGAAATATTGTTCTCAAATATATTACGTTGTATCAACCTTGCAGTAGTCTTTGGACTTCTAATCGTCTAATTTTCAAGTTTGGTTGATTAGATCTCCTATGAGATCCAACGTACAAACAAGCAGGATTTTCCTCCACGGTCTTTGTTGTTTTTCAAGTTTACATTTGCTAACGCAATTACTCTTTGACTATAACAACCTAGACACATTTACAAGTAGAAGATTAGTGAAGTCAGAAAAGCTACAAACTGCGATTCATAGCAGTTTCATAAAGCAATTTTAGGACGTTTTCGCGGGCTTTTTGCATGTGGATATCCCATAAACCAAATTATAGTTGTCAATGCATTTGAGATTGTGGTGATTTACGTTAGAAAGCAATTGGTGGCTCAGTAATATTTTACTTTTAACGTGGTATATAGCTAATTTACTTACAAATCACCATGCATATAGCTGTCAATTCGTGGCTCAGTAATATTTTACTTTTAATTTGGTGTATAGCTAATTTACTTACAAATCACCATGCGCATAGCTGTATACACCTTCATCTTGGCCGGAGGCAATTACAGTTGACAGCGTCACAATCACAGCAGGAAGACCTTAGGCAAGAAAAAAATATATATATGATTTAAGTAAGCTCGCACCAGCTCTTTTGGCTTAATTGGGGTGTACCTATTGAAATAAAAATTTTCTACAGAAGAAAAGCTTCGATTTCCTTGGCAGTTCAACATCTTTTCGATGTATGATCAAAGTTTGTTTTCTCACTGGTTTCCAAGCAACAGTTGTTACCATAACGACGATATCGCGTGGACGCTCATTTTGAACAAGGCCCGGCAATCACAGCGACCTAGAAGGCTCAGTTCGGACGGAGTACAAGTTATACTTAAGACTGGGTGCTAATTGCCTAATACTCTCCTTTAAAATGCGCGAAGGAATGCCATCACGGCTGCACGCTTTGACGTGTTAAAAAAAAAACTTTAAGTTGCAGCTTCGTGAAAAAATAGAAGAAAATGAAATTAAGCATTAGGTTATAACGGAATGTGGTTTAATTCGGTGTGCAACAGTTTCATGATAAATCGTAATTAAGTTATTACTGAATAAAAACGGCTTCGTTTTGTCCCCCATACAGGTGGTTTTATATGTTTATTTGCGCTTTAGTCTGTACATGGAGGAGAAAAGTGTTTTGGTGCGTGCCTTCATCAAATTTCTAAAAAAATCATTACACTGACTTGAATTTTTTAAATATTTTTAGATTCAACATTCTCCAATGTTTTATTTCAAACTTCTCTATAGCGTATAAAGGACGGTCCTAAGTCTTTTTTTTTTTTATTACACCAAGGTACATTCAATTTGACAAGTATCAAGACTGAATAAAGGGGAAAAAAATCTTTATGTTATTTGCGTCGGGTTAAGTCATAATTAGAACAACACTTACCCCAAGCAACTGCATAGAGCAGGCGCATTCTGACCATCAGATACAAGTAAACTCCTTCAAACAACATCCAAGCAAATCCAGCAAGGTAGAGAAAATGGATCAATGCTGCTACGAAGACACACACACCCTGCGGAAGACAATAGTGATTAGTAATGGTAATAGGACTGAGTGGAGTACAATTCAAGGAGTAATCGGGCGAGTGATTTCAAATTGGCCGAGCGAGAAGCGCGAGGCTGATTTGAAATTATGAGCACAATTACCCCTGACTTGTACGACACGAAGTCCGATTACCAATTAATTGTGTCAATAACAAAATGCGAGAAACTCTAGCGGTCAACTTCAGAAATTGTAAAATGTATTGTACAAAATAACCAACAGAAATTTTAGCTATTTTACAAAGCGCGAAGATTGACAACTGACACGGCATGGCAGCTACTGCTCAACATACCCAAATAAGGTAACTGTCCGATTTGGCCTGTCCGATTACAAGTGTTTGTAATCGGACAGCTCAAATGGGACAGTTTGGGCCTGAAGCAGTCAATTAAGATAAAGGCTGTTAAGGACCAATCACATTCAAGCATTTTGTTATTGACACAATTATAAACCTAATCGGTTTAATTTTTAGTAAATTAATGACAAAGTTTCCAAAACTTCGATCGTTTCTACATTGTCTCCAGATTTCATACTGTATCTAAAGTTGTGAATTGGCATTATACTATTAAAGGGCTGGTGACAGATAGAGAACCTTTAGGGGTGGACTGTGGATTAACAGACGACCAAGAGTATTTACGACAGAAGGCTTCCAAAACAGGTACTTAAGGGACTGCAGACAGCAGTCGAGCAACGCCGGATATCAGTTAAAAGTAAAACTAAGCAAACTCAAAGTTTTCAATGCAATTCTAATTATCCAAGAAGCTTGCTGTAGCCTCAACCCTGAAAGACGAAACCTCTCCTTCTTGCAACTATGAGCAACAGCTCTTGAACGAATAACGAGGCCAAAGACATAACAGAAAAAGTACTAACCTTTGATTCCGAGGCACTAATTCCGGAAAGAAAAACAATTTGTGCTATCGCTATGGCAACCACGAGGTTAAGGCGTATTTGAATTTGTTCTTGTTTCAAATTCCTGAAATTTCAAAAATATCAATTTAGACAATATTAATAGCGGGATATCTTTGATGTATGCCCATGAAAGAATTGTTTCGATGTTGCAAACACATTTGTCGAGATTGATACTGATAGTTTACTGAAGGTAATCTATTGTTTGAAATTCCTTTTCGGAATCTGGTTTAAATTTGCATGGTATTACCAGGTGTACGTAGATATTGTGATATTATGCCGTCAACTTGACTTTCATAGGATTTTTGACGAGAAAGAAACGAAATGAACAAAATTTCGAGTCGACTTTTTCAAATTTACAGTCGAAGTGCACATTTGCAACCAATTGCAAATGGAGAACTAGTTTCACGCTTCATTATTGTTATTACTAGGCTTTGCAAAGACTAAGTGAGACAGCTAATCTCGCTCAACTGTTGACTGGAGCGTAGAAGTCGATTATGAACTTACATAAGGACACAATATGCTATGATAGCAAGCACTGCTCCAGCAAGTGACAGGGCACAACCAATGTAAAGGAAAAAAGGACACTGATGTTTTACGCGTGAAAGAACGGAACAGAAGCGGTGCCTAACTATGATCATGATTATTTTAGACTTATATGTTCAAATGCCTTAATGTTATAATAACTTAATATAAACAAACAAACAAAAAACAAACAAAGAAATAAAGAAAACAAGATAAAGGTTTGTTCTACTGACCTTGTTTTCCTTAACTTGCATCAAAACGGCAAAATTGGTGAGATGATTGCAAGAGCAGGTGATTTCATTGTTGACTGATCGTGCCAGCGAGCACCCTCTGCTGGACCATGAGCCGTTTAATGTAGATCTGCAAAATTATGATAGAAAATCTGGCATTGTTTCTTATTTCAGGCACAGTTCTTATACCGGCTTGGTGACTCGCAAAAGGTGATTTAACTATAGCTTTTCAGTAATTAATGGTTATCGGTTCATGCTGCTTTGCTGCAAACGCTTCGTTTCCAAGATAAACGCGTTTTAAGACAATCAAGATAAATTTTAAAATATATATATATATAGCCTTTAAGAAGTAAGTTAAACGAGGCTTACTGACGAAGATAATATGACAGCAATAGTGGATCATGCAAACAGCTGAAGGACGTTGCATGGTGTAATTTGTATTCTTTGCGGCTTGTCTTACTTGATATTAAAGTCCCAAAAACGACTATGCGGTCTGTCTTCCTTCTTAAATTCCTGTAATATTAAAGAAATTGAGTTAGAACCTTATTTTTTATTCTCACTAGTGATTTTACTCTCGCCTTGCGTTCTCAACGCTAGGGAGAAGTTGTTAATGCTTAACATACGTTGTTGTATATCAAAGAGATGGTGACATTTTCTCGAAGAGTTCCAGATGGTTCAGGGCATAGGCTTGCGGCAATTATCCGGCTTCCCAACTTGAGGTTCTTAAGGGTCTCGTTATTACTGAAAAGTAAGAAACCAACCTGTTAATAGTTTATCATAGTACATAATAAATATTAAAAGTTTGGAAATAACAACATGGATAATTATTTGTGCGTACTCTTAAGTCCTGGTGATAGATTCTTCGCACGCCACAATAAAAGCTACAATTTTATGAAGTTTTACATTTTTTTAAAACAAAGCCATGATAGTGAAAGATAACTTGTTTGTGGTCAATGTGCATAACATCATAGGCCATATGTCAAATAGCAAGTTTGAAAGCAAACAGGATGAAGATTATGGATCGAATGAAGGAGATCAGAAAATCCAATAACCCCTCGCCCCCTCATCCAACCCTGTAACTGAGTTCGTCCGAATCACGTCCATTGATGTTCGCTGCAAAATAACATCAAAGTTGAAGTACACCCACTTGTGCAGTCGGATTTGCTCATTCGCCGGGATCCATTGAATAACGTTGTTATAAATAACACAAACAACAACAGAGTCTAAAAGGGAAAAAAAGTAGGTGAAAAAGAGATGAGTTAAGAATGCAATAATAATAATCATAATAATAATAATCATAATAATAATAATCATAATAATAATAATCATAATAATAATAATCATAATAATAATAATAATAATAATAATAACTGCGCGACTTGGAAGCAGAGATGTTCAGGATGGTCTGTAATGATATGGAAACACAGCCGGTTCTTCAGGAGGTCACTGGGGAGATGTTAAATCACGGCTCTAACAAAGCCCCGTTCAGATATGCCCGTTCAGATATCCATGCTCGAGGATTTTGGGAGAGACAGAGATCTGCATTCTTCGATGTTCGGGTGTGTCACCCCAATGTAGACTCTTACAGAGACTTGTCTCCTAAACAGATCTACAAGAAACATGAGAACGAGAAGAAGAGGCAGTACATGGAAAGAGTAATGGAGATCGAACAGGGAACGTTCACTTCCCTAGTTTTCACGACCACAGGCGGAATAGCCAATGAATGTGTTAGGTACCACAGCAGGCTTGCGGAGCTGATCACAGATAAGAAGGGGGAAAGTTACTCAAGCGCAATTTCCTGGATAAGAGCTAAAGCGTCTTTCGCCACCGTGCGCTCTGCGATACTATGCTAGAGAGGCTCAAGATCCAGAAGACGACAGCTAGACTTTGTTGATTCAGATTTCAAAATCGAAAACTTTAGAGCCCAACCGAATTAGTAATTTTAATATCATAGATGGCATTGAGAACGCTATTTCTGTGGAACTCTAGCCAAAGCCAGAAATACTGAGCCAAGAAGTGTTTTGTTGTCTTATATTCCACATTTTTATACATAATACGATGATTAAACTTTTTATAAAGAAACTTTTTTGGGGGCTGGTATTTGTCACATATACTGGAAACTGAGTCATTACTTTTTTACAAATATGTTAAAGCTTCGTTTTAAACATGTTTTTTAAGCCTCTTATCACTGACAAGAATTTTGAATACGATAACTTTTATTTTTTTTGCCGAAAGTGTACATAACATTTTAAGAGTGCGCAAGATTTTGTAAATAAGGTGGTCATTTTCAAATAAAGTGTTTATTATTATTTATATAATAATAATAATAATAATAATAATAATAATAATAATGATAATAATAATGATGATAATAAAAACAATCGTTTTGTTAACTCTTTCACCTTGCTTTATGCCAGTGAAGAAGGCTTGGTGTTACATCAAACAAGGAAAAGATTGTTGGCCTTGCTTTAACGATGATGCTTTGTCTGTCGCAACCTCGCATTCATGTTTGTAAGTGGATAATTGGCGATATCATTTCTTTTAAAAAGAAGCAATTCCTTGGCACAAGAACACGGAACACGAAAAGCTTATAGAAAAGCTTATGAGAGCCTTCTTCCGAGAGATGAGTTAGGAGTGATATTGGTTATTGTGGGTATCGAATGTCATAAGTAGCAACTGAAAACTTAAACAACAATCGGGATTTACCATTGCCATCGAAGGCTTGTGGAGGTACGGAAATACTCTCTCTACCTTCCTTTTTTAAGTTTTCTGTCTCATTCAAAGAGAAAACAACTCCTACTTTGCTACCTGCATGCACTTTCTTGATTTTCATCGCTGAAAATGTAAATGAGCAATAAGTTGAAATGTTTAATAAATAGTTCAGCGGAACTCATATATAGATTAATCTGTTGTTTTGTTTTGGTTTGGTTTGGTTTGGTTTTATACTATTAAAAATCGTTTTTATACTATTAAAAATTGCTCCTAATGAACAGATTTTCCAAAAATATAATACCCTTGCTGAATGTGACTTGAAAACGGCGGGCAGAATAGCCTGGACCGAGCCTGGGAACCTACATGTACATTCTGGTGCAACAGAAGGTCCTTGGCGGGCAGGGCATGAATTTTCTGCTAACTCTCGAGTGGCCCTGTTCCCTTTACCTCCACCAAAAAAAGAGTTGAAAGGGATTTTAAATCACCCACACGCTAAAGATAGGTGACGTATTTTCCCTTGTTGTGGCCTCCTTTTTAATGCATGATGAAGGTTGGTGGATGTCCCAATGAAAGCTTCAGAAACCAACAGTGTTATGGCTGACGGCCATGCTCCTTCTTAATGCTGGAAGAGTCAGTGGTATAATCTTTTCCAACGATATGTCTTGACATTAAGTCTTGACATTAAGTAATGCCAGGTTTTTTCAAAAGAGAGGTGCCCCCGAAACAGTGCCCTACGATCAGATGCAAGTATATCTCTCTCACTTACCATAATGTTCTGTGGAAAGAATCTGGCTCTCATTTACTTTGTAATGAATCCAATCGAATTTAATGGCAAAGGACTCCAACTCCCTAGTGGCTAAAAGCACATTTATACCCTTGTTTTTGACCGTTTCCTTTTGCAAGTATTTCACTAATTTGCTGATTGCGTCCACTGCATTCTGAGGATTTGTAAAAAAATGGTCAACGATGCATAAACAGCAAGCTAGGAAAACTCCGACAGCGAGCAATTACCTACTTCCTTTAACCAGCAACTAACGAGAGATTCTGTCGATTTGATATAACACTCGCCGAAAACAACTGACCTTCAACTATTGGACTTTTTTTTCCCTAGAACTATTCGGCTTTCAGCAAGTTATATAAATGTTAGTCGTATTTAGCCCTAGTTTTTTTCAAGTTGCGTAGCTCGCAGAGGATGGCACCATTGACTTCAATTATCAGTCTATAACGTAAGAGGATGGCAAGGCTGCAGGCCAAACTGTCAATCGTCAGGACAGCTTGTTGCCAGATAAAATGATCTGAGGGAAGAGAAGTAAAATTGCTCAATAATCTTTTATGTTTAATCTTTATGTTAACATTTTATTTCGAAGAAAAGAAAGTTGCTTTTTGGATTTACTAGTTTTTTTTTTTTTTTTTAATCTTTCACTGGCCATTATTGAGTGAAGTGACTGCAGCACTCTTTAAGTCTTTCCAGCGATTGGAACCAAACGCCAAGCAGACCCTTAAAAGCGTGGTATACATGCATACCTTATTGTCACCTCCATATTAGAGCTTTTCAAGAGCAATAAGTTAACAGTAACAATTACAACACAATTCAAAAGTAAAAAGGCAAGCAATAATAATAATAATAATAATAATAATAACAATAATAAAATAAGATAAAATAATAATAAAAAAACTTCTAAGAACGTTTAAAACATTGGGTAAAAGCTTATTTTTGTAAGTGACACAGTTCAAAAACTTGAACTGAAGAGCTTAGCTTTGGCAAAGGTTCCACATTGTTTCAGATTCCAATAGTTCTACATTGAAACGATCATTGTCCGTAAACTGTCGAGAAGACAAGAAGCTTTTGGCCGCTCCTTTGTCGTACGTTTGCTTCCTCGTTTCGCGGGTAATAAATTGCGATGTCAGTAGATGTTTGAGACCCTTAGTTTTCTATGCATTTATGGCCCAGCGGACTAAGAGAAAATAAAAGAAATAAAGTATTAACTTAATTCCTATCGTTTTCACAGAGCTGAGACTATAACTAAGATAACAAAAATTCAGAACACAATCAACCCCTCTTTACCTTCAGTGAGCCTTCTTCTGTGGCATTGAGTAATTTTATTTTTGCTATGGTATCCTGCACCTGCAAACAGGTAACCGAGCCGTAATAAGAACAAGGTTTGTCTTCCAATGACGATAAAATAACACCAAGCAAGCCCTGAAAGCAGGCACAGTCGCATTGGGCGGCCTCCTGCTCAAATAATAATTAGCTACGATCTCACTTGCCGAGGAAGTTGCAAAAAATGTGTTCACTTCTGAAGGAAGAATGATGATAGCTTATTTCTAGTAACTGCATGTACTGGCAATATTTGCCATAAAAAGCTGAAAAGATTACGTTGATAACTAGAGAATCACAATTCATTACAAACATAATTTCAAATCACATTAAATCACATCACATTAAAGTATGCACCTCTCTCGAGCTGTCGCTTGAATTTCCTACTAAGGCCTTGCCTCAGTAATCGTTCGTATACATTTACTGGAAACCAGAAAAAGACATACTTTCTGCCGGGCTCTCTTAAATAACAGCGAATACCTTATTTGAAGCATTTATACTCCCGTGCCGGAATTTGTTGAAAAGATGTAGCTTGTCTAATCAAAGATTCAAATTCCAAAGTTAGTGACACCAGAAATCGTTGATATTACCAAAATTCTACTGGGCAATACTGTCTTAAGAGATAGACTACTTTTAGGTGATGCTGTAGTCAATATAAACTGCTCACCGTTACGGTAGCTGCAGGTGTTTGTACTTTTGTTGTTGTTGCAGTCGTTGTTTCCGTCGCTCTTTCTGCTTCAGTTGTTGTTGGTGGTGTCCGCGTGGATACTGGTGTTTCTAAAACAAATCAATTACAAAAGCAATTGCATACTTACATGCATACATATACATATACTTTATTTTACTCTCGGAATAATTCACCCTCGCAATAAAACGATTGGTGGTGTTCAAAGGCCCCAGGCCAAGAGACTGTAGCAAGATATTCAATTAGAAAAACAGTGCAAAATCAAGCCAGAAAAAAAATAAATAAATAAAAACTGTTTCTTTCGTCGAAACCTGTGCGTTTTGTTTTATCCTTGAAAAATCCGGGCCCATACTGCAAGCTATCGAAGAATGCCATTGATAAACATAACATACATTAATAAACAGTCAAAAAAAACAACAACAAATAAATCAATTAAAATAACTAACAAACTAACTATTACTAACTAACTAATTTACTAAGGGACAATAACCATGCAGGTCATTCCAACTTGTTTAACAAGACTGGAACATTGTTTTAAGCTTTTCAATTTTAAAAGATACAATTAACAACTGACATTAAGCTATTTAAGCGACAACACAGCCGAGCAGTAAACAACAACAACAACAACAAGGACCATTCTGCAAGTACGAAATTCATTCAACGCATTATCATTTACACTTACTTTACTCGCACAAGTACAAATGGTGTTTTTCGCACCAGTCTCCAAGCAGTTTTGTATTGTTCCTACTGACAAAAAAGCACAACCATCTGTCCATTGACACGATGCTCGTGTTGACGGCGGCTACAAAACTATTATTTCGGTTCCACGAAAATATGCCTGCGCGCGTCCGGCTGAAAATAAATGATTATTGTATCATTGAAAGGATATTTGATCCCTCCTTCGCTATTTGATTATGTTAGAAAAGAGCATCTTCGATAACAAAGCAACTGATTTACTCATAAATTAACTAATCACCGGAGACTGAAACTTAAGTAAAGTCAAACACGCAAATCTGCTCAAGCAGAATCGGTCTCGGCTCTGGGGAGTAACATTGCCTTGATCCTTAAACCGCTTGAGTCAGCAATCGTCTATCACGCTATTACTATAATCTACATATCACAGCAAAAATAATTCTTTTGAGAGCGCTTCTTGACCTTTCCTGTAATATGAAACGTAATCACTTGATAAAAATAATAATAGTAATAATAATAATGACGATGACGATGACGATGACGATGACGATGACGATGACGATGACGATGACGATGACGATGACGATGACGATGACGATGACGATGACGATGACGATGACGATGACGATGACGATGACGATGACGATGACGATGACGATGACGATGACGATGACGATGACGATGACGATGATGATAATAATAATAATGATAATGATAATTTGTTGTCGAGTACAGATGCTGTAATAATTGAGGAGACTAGCTTTCATGTTTGTACTAAATTAAGGGCCTATTAAAGTATCTTTTGATGCCGTTGCTAGGGAAAAATCAATTTTCTATAACTCTGCACATGTATGCTTCTATTGGATCAAATTTGGACAATACCCATAGCTCAAGCAGAATCGGTCTCGGCTCTGGGGAGTAACATTGCCTTGATCCTTAAACCGCTTGAGTCAGCAATCGTCTATCACGCTATTACTATAATCTACATATCACAGCAAAAATAATTCTTTTGAGAGCGCTTTTTTCTTGACCTTTCCTGTAATATGAAACGTAATCACTTGATAAAAATAATAATAGTAATAATAATAATGACGGTGACGATGACGATGACGATGACGATGACGATGACGATGATGATGATGATAATAATAATGATGATAATGATAATCTGTTGTCGAGTACAGATGCTGTAATAATTGAGGAGACTAGCTTTCATGTTTGTACTAAATTAAGGGCCTATTAAAGTATCTTTTGATATGAGAATGAATAGGGCAACCCTAAAACACGGAATCCGGAAACCGGAATCCGGAATCCGGTATCCTAAATTCGGAAACTATAATCGGAAAAAAGGAAAAACTTGATTTCACAAAAGGCAAAATTGCCTTACATTACTGAAATCTTTTGAAGAGTTTTGGTTGTAGACTTATTGTAACTAGTCACTAATTCATCTGTACTGAGTTGTAAACGTCATCTGAGCGACTAAAAAGTTCAAACTTTTTTTCTGCACTAAGTCTTTCCTTTTCAAAATCACCGTGGGAACAATGATTTCTCATTAGTGGGTAATAATAACTCACATACAAAATTCATGTGTAACACGCCGACGGATCGAACGATCACACACACGTACAGGACAATTTTATTTTATGGTAATGTTTACACAAGAGAAAAAGTCAACTTAGGAATATTTCAAGTCAAGTAATTTTTTTTTGATATTTCAAGTAAATTTTTCGGATTTAACGCTTCACACACAAGTAACAGTTTTCCTTCAACATATAACTTAAGTTATATGATTATAGATTGACTTACGAGCTTCGCCCGCCTCAAGGCTCAAGAAACCACAAGTTTCAAGTCACTTGAAACTTTCTTGAATCATTTCAATTTTCCGACATTGAACGAGTTCCAAAGTAAAGTGACTTAACATTTTGCTTAAGCCTTCACACACATATTTCGGAAAAGTAAAACTTTAGCAGTTCCTTATAAGTCTTACTTAACAGCCTAGTGTTAAGACTACCATACAAATTTCTAACGCCTGAAATATTATAGATATAAATAACTGAAATAAAAATACGTTCTCTGGTTAAAAAGATTAAAACACATAAGCTTTCGGTTATCAGTCTATAGCCTTTAACGAATGAAAAATGTAGCGCGCGAACGGAAATATATACGAAAAAGGTGCAAAAATTTTTGAGAATAAAAACACAAAGAGAAGTGTAAAAAAAGCTAAGAATGTAAATGAGGTCTAATAACAATAAAATGGAGTATTGCCTAGGCAACGGTTTTGAGCTATTATCCGCGTCGACGATTTCCGTTCGCGCGCTACATTTTTCATTCGTTAAAAGCTATAGACTGATGGCCGAAAGTTTATGTTTTTAATCTTTTTAACCAGAGAACGTTTTTCATTTCAATATGACTTATCCTGATTACAGCTCTATTTTTAACTGAAATCAAGCTTTCTTTTTCCCGGTTATAGTTTCCGGTTTCCGATTTCTGGTTTCCGGATTCCGGATTCCGGATTCCGGATTCCGGTTTCCGGATTCTGTCTTTTAGGGTTGCCCGAATGAATATATGAAAATCTTATATTTGATTTCGGTAGAGCGCTGCACCGGTATCGCAGAGGTCGTAGGTTCGAATCCCGTACAAGCCTGAATTTTTTCAGGCTTTCTTTCCACTACTGCACTGCGATGATCATTCAGATATTCAACCCTAAATAATTAATACATTTCGAACTAATCTTAGGAAACATGATTTATTGACATTTCATGGAACATGCCTGTGAAATAATTTTACTACTCAGCTGAGATTATTTGATTTGAGTTCATTTGTATGTAAAATATTTTTAACAACGTGTCTCATTTAAATAAATTACAGGGTATAAACGTTCTACGCCTCTGCTCCTCTCAAACCTTCTTCGCGATCGGACAGGTAAAATTTACACTGCATGTTGTAATACCTATGCTGTTTCTTTCACCTTTGCAAGGATTTCATGAATGTGGATTACATTAAAACATTGGAATAAACTTTTTGTCACTTACTTTTGTGTTTCGTTACATAATGCCTCATGCACACTTACACAACTTACAACTCTATTCCACAAATATGTCACGTAGTTTAAATATTTTGAATAGGGTTTTGCTCCATATGAATGAATAGTTTATGAAAATCAGTGGATGCAAAAATAAGCCACAAGCTTGTCACAACACTGCTTTGACAGATGCTTCTCTTTCAACATTTGGACAAATCCTTCCTTTGAAAGTAGAGCACTTCTCCTTCTGAGCAGTTCATATTTGCCTCTTTGTTGTTTGGCAGATCTAAACTCCAAGAGGTGAAGGTGGTGCTTCAGTTCGCATTCAAAAATTAGCCTTTTCAGGGTAATTGAATCATCAAGTGCTCTGTGCGCTGAAAAAATAATTTAGGCAGAAGGTAAGATTCACATAAGCCTGGAATGATGTATATCTTTCAGGAAATATCAAATTTCATTGTACAGTGTACATGTATACAACAAACTATTTCATGATTACTCCCCATGTTGCAATGCAACTTCGACAATATTTACATGTAGCCATACATTACATGTAACCTGTACCATATACCATACATACTTGTGTGGCTTCATTATTGGTCTCATTAGACTCTTGAGTTAAGTTAACTTTGAGCTAGTTTCTAGGTATAGACAAATAATTTTGCAACAAACTCAATCAGTTGATTTCAGAACATAGTTATGTAACCAATATTAAAAACTTTGTCCAAGTGGTCTTGGCTATAGGAATCTGACTTTAATTATAAATGATGACAGTGTCTTATTTGCAAGAATATTACATGTACACTGTAATGTACAAAAATTGTTTCACCAGGATATCCAAACACTGAGACATGGGTTGAAGAAACAAGGCACATCTGTTTTTTTTTTTTGTTAACAGATTTGGAGATGTTTGGTACCTGAGTTTTTGATATGGCTTCTCAAATTACTCATGAATGATTCTTGGGAAATTCAAAGCAAAAGTTTGCAAAATTTTAAGCTATTTAAGTCCAGATATCCAAACCTCTGTCACCATGTTGATTTTCATGTGTTTTTCCCTTTGTGAATAACTAATGAGTTTGGAAGTTTATATGAACAGCTGAAGGTCACTGTTTCTTACCTGTCTAACAAATTGAAGAGTGTCACCAAATGATACTTTTGATAACAAAGAAGCATTTACCAGCTGTTATAGCAGTGGGTAGTCATAGACAAAGCCATTATGTGCTAGCAGGATTGTTTAAAATGAGTGTTTTACCAATGTTGTCAAGGGTATGAAAATAAAGTTGAAAAGTTGTGTACATGTATGTAAATAGTAATATTATCCTCAGAGATTGAAATAATGGCCGGTGATCTGTAATTACTTGTCAAATTTGTCATCCAAAAATACAATGAAATAATATACTTTCACAAGAGGAATCTAAAACATTAATGGCCAAGGGTTTTATGTGTGTTGTGGCTCTTAAAAGGACCGATGAACATGGAAAAATACACAATCAATGATGCAAATTCAGTTCCTCAAATGTAACAATATAATTGCTGGTTGGGGGGGGGGGGTTGGTGTATTGGGTGAACGGAGGGGGGGGGGGTCATTTCAATTTGTCCTTGGAAAAAATCACCTATCAATTTGTTTTCCCTTTTTTTCATCCCTGTATCCATACCTGGAAAATGTTGCGTCCTTGTAGCCAGAGACACCTCCTTAATTAGACAGTTTATCCAGTTTATAAAGTCTGGAATGACTTGCAAAAGCTTAGGCTTATTGAGAATATCTCTCTTTGAAATGCCACACTTTCTTGTTACTGCAATATTAAAAGGCTCACATGACAATGTGTACAACATAGTTCCATCAAACATCATTTCCATCTCATGGGGGAGAGGGAGGGGGAAGGTTCTTAAAAGCCAAACTTTTTTATGCAAAGTATGAAGTTTCATGTAATCTTTGGAAAACAAATTTATACATTAGGCTTACTGACTGGGATTGCCAGTTTGGAAAGGCCCGCTACACATTACTGCGCATTCACATTTGCCTTACTACATGTAACTTGTTGTGATATTAAGGTGACTCCAACATTACAAATTACTGGATCACTGCTTTCCTCAACAGAATGAAGATGCCACCAACCGACTTACCAACTGGTGCAATCCTCTTTGCTGTATACACCAAGGACTGAAACTGTAGTAGACTGGCAATTTGTATATTTTCAGGTAGTGGCTGAACTACTGCTGCAAGCTCAATGATGTGGTCTGTTTAGACAGATCCACCTGTTCCTTCACTGTCGTACAGGAAAAATAATGGGGTCAGGCTATCAAGCTCTTCTTCTGAGTCACTAGTTGATGTTCCAGTGAAATGTTCCATATCATTTGCTCAAGCCAGCCTTAAATGTTCCTATACTGTTGGTTGCAGTTTCTAATAATTACATTCATCTTGGATTACCAGTTGTTGTTCAGGAAATGACCCAAGAGAGCAATGGAAAATGAGCCAAATATCTAATAATAACATAGGCGTTGTCCCTTGGCAATATAGTATCTGCCCATTATTCACTTGGTTGCAAATTGCTTGCTTTTATCATAATAATTAACAAACATACTACATCATTAAGGGATACATGTATCTTTTTGTGTTGGCTTGGAGTCCCTTGCAGGCCCTCAATATGTTTCTGTACTCAAAGTGGTACAGTAAATATGCATTTATTTTTAATTTTTAATTTATATTAATTTTTTTATTTCTACTTATTGTAAAACTGAGACTGACAG
This sequence comes from Pachyseris speciosa, assembly GCA_016490735.1. Taxonomy (NCBI): domain Eukaryota; kingdom Metazoa; phylum Cnidaria; class Anthozoa; order Scleractinia; family Pachyseridae; genus Pachyseris; species Pachyseris speciosa. The sequence continues at coordinate 137,977 of JAEMWC010000472.1, forward strand.
GGGCTGTAATCAATGATTAAACATTATGATCCATTTTCAATTTGTAGCTATATACTGGATTAATATATAAAATATGCATTAATATAACTGTCAGTCATGAGAAGAAGACTTACATGTACCTTGTGAGGAATTGACCTGTTTGTCTTATACTGATAATGTGCTGACCCCAAATCAATTCTCTTGTTTCTGTATGAAAGAGCAATACCATGGCAGCCTTCTGGTGTGTTGTTTGTTTGCCTACCATCTGCGGAAATGTATTCGTCGGCCTTTGTTGCCATGTTTTCAAGAAGTGTCTTGAAGGCATTCAGCTGATCGGGGCAGGAAAAGGCATGTTTTGTGGTGTACGGCTTCCCATCTTCCGTTTGCTTTAGAGGATAATTGTATGCATTAATATAATATTTCTGGGAATGAGTTAGAATTACATGTAGGAGTGTACTTTGCCTAGGGAAAAGGGGATTTTTTACACTTTCCAAGGGTGTTTGTAATTTTGCTCAAAGTAACTGCTACTAATATATCAATTTTGATTTTATTAAGATTTAGGGAGGAAGTGAACTCCCAATCCACATTTAATACACACACCCCTCATAAATCGACTTCTCAGTCACTGAGAAGCAATTGAAAAGTTTATATTCATATTCACCTTCCATACACTTACGTAGCTGACCATCCCTCTTGGAAGCCTTGTATACTTTATCAGTGAATAAAGTCTATGAGTAAATGATAGTGAGTAATGTTGGTAGGGTTTTTCCTATTTGTTGCCTGTTGATTTTTGTTCTCTCTCCAGGAAAGTTTCGTGTTGCATGTAATAACAGCCCATTAATAGAATATTGATAATTTTAATAAAAATTAGTATTTCTACCTTTGGGTGAAAGCGACACCAAGTTGAAGAGTGGGTGTCCTGGTAGTGGTCGTGGTAATTGAGTAGGGCTTTTGCAAAATTGGCGATTGGATCGTTAGAGGTATATATGTCCTCACATTGCATTAGATTGCTAAGACGATTCTTGCAGTTGGTAATCATTCCCTCTGTCATTCTCTTGCACTTCCCTCTTGCCAGGAAGGACACAGAGTTTCCCATGAAGTTTGCAGGTGATGACAGCCCAATACTAATTTCAGTTTGTGTCTCTGCATCTTTGAGATTTCTGCTCCCAACCTGACACTGGAAATCTTTAACTTCCACCTTTTCGAGATTTCTCCATCGACATGCAGCCATCGATGCGGCTTTCTGTTTACGTCCGTACGTGGATGACATTTTTAGACAGAACATTCAAGTTTCAAAAATAAAGGCACAACTCACATGTTGTAAACGTAAAGCAGAAAATTAATTAATAAAAATGTAAACAAAAAGTTTTTCTTGTGTTTCTTGCAACAAAGTAAAAAAAAGTTACCGGCGACTTGAATCAGCGACGGGCCGGCGCCGAAAAAGCGCGCGAAAATCTTTTGGCTGACCGGAAGTGAAATTGCACTTGGGTAGCAACCGTGTATCTTAGCAACGAGATACTTCAATGGGCCCTTAAAGTCATTCTCTAGGTTTTATTTCATTTTGGTAGTCTTGGTATCATTCTGAGGTTACAAGAAAATCTTTATCGAGGATAGCCTCCAACTGGAAATCATAACGCAATGACTGCTTTACATGAGGTAATGAATTACTGGTGTGATCTTCCAAAAAAAAAGTAGAGGCTCTTATTACCCTTCAAGGTCGCTCGTCATAGCTTTAGTAGGGAAGTGGGCTCGGTGGCAGGACACACCCTTGCAGACCCACGCGCAAACAAAAACGATCTGTATTTGATTAACATTTACCATAAGCAATGTGCGAAAATCCCGTCCAGAAAGTAGCCAATAAGAGTGCTCTTTCACAAGTCAGCTATTTTCCTTGCAACGGCAATGTAAGCATGTACGTTTCCAAGATCTTTTAGAATCAATGACGTTTTACTTTTGTACGTAAGGTATTTTAATGATTTCAAATACTTTGCTTGATATTCTACATTATCTCGAAAGGAAAACGAAACGTGACTAAACAAACTTTAAATATACTCATCTCACCTTAATGCAGTCCAGTAGGCTTGGTTGTCATTAATTTGTCTTATCACCTTGTTTAGGCTGTTCGAGTCATTAATTCTGGCCCCGTGTTTTCCCTTGCGTATACATTGGCGTTTAACTGCACCTCCCCATATAGAGTTATCGAAAGGTTCGTAGCTCTGAGCTTCCCCATTTGTTGACTTGTCTAAGAACACAGTAAATTGAATAAGGAGTTTTCTTTTTCAGTTAAGTTTTTCTTCATTCTGAAAGAGATAAGCTCAAAGCACACGCAAGATTTTAATGAACTCAGCTAGACGAGAGCCTCCTTAAAAAAATAAAAAGAGCAGGAAGCAGTATTTGTAAGACTTATGTTCCAGCGAAGGCTCTTACCGCTCTCTGGTAAGGATAATTAATTAGCTCAGTTCGTTACCGGGCACCCGAAGATCGTGGGATTAAACGCCATTAGCCGGGCCAAAAAACTAAGCCAGAAAATATCAAAATAAATATAACCGGGGAGAGCAAAACGAATTTAATTAATTTCGGGCGATTTCTCGAAAAGACAATCTCAGAGCTTAAATCTAAAATTAGATAAGTATTTCAGAAGATTGATCCGGGGTAACGGGTAGGAAAAGATTAATATACGCTAGGACACACGATGCTTCTTTAAGAAGTTTTGATCACTGTACACTCTTATCGTCCGCCACAAAGGACGTCAGTCGATAGTCTCAGTACGACACTAATAAATTTAGTGGAAGAATGAAAACGAGCAATAGACAACAGAGTCGCTGTAGCCATTTTATTGACCGACATGTCCAAGGCATTCGATTCTCTCCATCCCCCACTGCTACTCAGTAAGCTGAAAGCATATGGTTTCCAGGAAGGCACGATACAGCTCTTAAATAGCTACCTATGGACATATCGGGTTAAAATTGGCATTCATGCAAGCTCGCCCAGGACGGTCAGCCGTGGTTGCCTCCAGGGCTCTGCTCTAGGTCCACTGCTGTGGAATGTCTTTCAAAATGACTTGTCCTTTTTGTAAAGTCGAGCTTGTCGATGTACGCAGACGACCATCAAATGTTTCACATCGGAAATAATCAAGCTAGTGTCACTTCAAAGCATAGAGAAACCGCGCGCTCCGCCACCATCTGGTACGACTGCATTCTTCTTGCTGGGAACCTCAAGAAGTATCAGGCTATGAGCATTGGTTATAGTGAGGACAAAAATGATGCCACATTCACAATTTGTCTGAACAATCAAGAAATAAAAACAGTAGGAAAATTTGAACTCTTAGGTATTATCTTCAAAACTCAACTTCACTGATCATATTAGTTCAATCTGTAAGAAGGCAGTCAAAGGATAGGAGTGCTTATGCGACTAAGAAACATAATACCTATCAATGCTAAACTAGTGCTGTTCAAAACAGCGATTCTACCCTACTAAACCTATTGTCAATTAGTTTGGCACTTCTGTAAAGCCAGCGATTCACGCAAGCTAGAAAGACTCCAAGAGAGAGGCTTAAGGGCTGTGTACAAAGATCATCACACAACCTACTCAGAACTACTCAAGAGGGCCGAACTACCAACACTAAAGAACAGCCGCCTGCAAGATGTATGCACCCTTATGTACAAAGTCAAACATAAATTATGGTCAGCTTATATTAGCAAAAACTGATTTTACAAACTGATTTTATTGTTCCTAGATGGGATACAGTTACATTTGTTAAACATTCTCTGCGTTACCTTGGACCAACATTATGGGGGAAACTGTCTACAAATATTAGATCAGCCAAATCGTTCAACAACTCTAAAAGCATGATACGAAAATTTGATGTAAACTCTCTGTTGGAAGACGGATACACATGTTGTTCTTGCTGTTCATCTATGTAGTTATTAATCAAATAGTAGATGATATTATTGTGATAGCATTAATTGACGAATTTGTTCTTAGAATTAAATTTATTTTTTTACTAGATCTTAGTTGAATGGATTTGACCTTATATTTTAGTCTCCCCAATTAGTAGAGCACTTGTGCTCGGCCATAATGACTTGAGACTTAAATAAAGTTATCATCATCATCACCATCATCATCATCATCATCATCATCATAGGCAGTGCATGCGATAGTCATAAGCCAAAAGTCCCACCTTTTAAATCGGCCTTTCAGAGTTTTGCTGAAAAAGCACAACCATGCAGGGGCCTTTTATTTGAAGTTTTTAATTAGTCTTAAAAGTTATGAGGCAGTACTATATAAAAATCATTTTGACAGCAATCTTGACTCGGGTGTTTGTTGTTCTTCTGGGCCCAGTTGCTCAAAGCATGGTTAGCGTTAACCGGGTTTCAATACCATGACAACTTTCAGGTCTTAATACATCTTAACCAAGGGTAAGCGCTAACCATGCTTCGAGCAACTCAGCCCTGCTTGCTACTCCTACTTGCACTAATGACAGCCATTACTGACTTGTTTTGTTATGGCTATACGTATACAGCTTGTTTATTTTAGTACCAACGTGAACTTGTTTACACTCACCGTATTCGCAGACGTAAGGGTGCCTTGCATTACAATAATCTATCTGCAATTTCGATTGATCCTTGCTAACCAGAAAGCAAAACCACCGCTTGCGTAGGAGACCTTGTTTCACAGTGGCGGGAAGATTTTGTTCTGATACCAAACAGGCTTGTTACGCTGAAGGTGCCAACTAAAATCCAATATTTTCAAAGTTTCAGTGAATATTCAGTGTCATTAAGTTATTTAATTGGTGGTCTAAGGAGAACTCAACTATTCTTATCCTTACGGCATTACGCCATATTATTACAACTCTTCCTTCCCTTTTCATAGAGTATATCGCAAAGAAGAAAAAAAAATGGGCGAATTCCGAACTGGTCCAGACAGAAAAATTACTGTATGCTATTGCATTAGCCTTGACTTTTACCCGAAGAGCAGCTAAGAGATGCCTGCCCAATGGAAGCAGTGATGTCATTACCGACTTATATGACGTAGTCACTCGTAGTCGGCTGCCTTAAAGAGGACAGTGCCATTCCTTTTCCACGATAGACCATCCCTCTTGAAATTTTAGAAGGGGTTGGGATTGAGCTCAAAATCCCTATCCCTTCCCTACGGCCATGGAAGATCAAGAACAACGAAAAGACAAAACAAAAACAGGACAGAACAAAAGAGAAAGCCTCATCTGGTTAGGGTTTAAATGATTAGGTCGTATCAGCTTACCTAAGTCCTGTCCAGTATTTTCTGTTGTAGTTAATTGACATTTTTGCGTCAGAAAGAGTAAGAAAGTTATCGATTCTTGCCTCGCGAAATCCGGAATGGTTACAGCTCGCCTGTAATCGGTCCCCAGTGCCACTGTTGTTAATTATATGGTAGATTACATTATCAGTGACTTGGGGTTCAAAATGATCAAGAAATCAGTCAATAAATTGACTGAACGAATGAATTAAAAGGATTGAACGTAATATAAGATAGGTTCACATTAGCTAAGTAAATAGACTTTAGTACGCGAAGAGCTCAATAACTCAACGTACGTTAAATTAAATATTTCAAATTCTAAGTATACTTAAGTCCGCATCTGTCAGTCAAATGAAATAACCACGCATTAACTTGATTTTATCGAATTATGCGACCTAGAAACGTCAGAATCGCCTTTCTAGCTTGACTGATCCCTTTTTTACTCTAACGACGACAGCGGACTTTCCTGTTTCACGAAGCCTATCCTTTTCTCGTTGTCGAAACTGAGATACGACGAAGACACCAACAGCTGATGATCTTGATGGTGTTTGAGCTAAGACGGTAAACATTACGCCCCACGAAGAAGGCCAGCTTGTCTTTGGCCTCTGCCACGAAACCAACCTCGAGATTTCCTGGAAACGAGATTGCCACAAAACTGGTTCCGTAATTTATTAGCAAATGCAGCGTAAAATATCTTTGGAAAGCGAGGGATGCAAAAATAAACGATGAAATAAAAATATCCGCTAAACGCGAAGTTGATTGACGTTCAATATCCTGCACTTGTTTTGACATTTCGTAAGTTAGCTGGTGAGGATGCATGGTTAAATTTGACTTGAAAGTGTACTTCTGCTCCTTTGAAGATGTGTTACCACGCTTACAAAGTAGCTTACTTACGCTGAAATTACACCCGTTCACATCTGAAATAAGCGCCAAGTATACTTGGCGTCTACTTACTAAATTAATATGAATCCACCTATAGTCCATGCTAATCACGATCTCTTTCCCTTCTGATTACGGTAACAACAATAAAACACCAAACGAACACCAAAACCAAAACAAAAAAATAAGAATGGACAAAAGGGAGCATAACTGCCAAATTATAGACATGGCAATTCCGAGGTTTTCTGGATGTTCCGAGGTTCAAAACAACAAGTTTTCCAACTCAGCGACACTTTAATTTCACTCGTTCTCGAGAAACACGTTTCTACAAAACAATATGGCCGACACTTTCTAACCTCGAGCTCCTAAGACCCTAGCGCGCATGCGCATACAAAATATTCCCAACTAAGGGTACTGTGGGGATTCCTAATATGGAAAAATACAGCTTTTCTGCAGAACAGAAGGGTTGAGCAAAAGAAGACGGGAAAGTACAACTGAATATCAAGATCTTACGAGAAAAATTGGAAAGATGTGGGACGTAAGGAGAAAAGTGATAGCCACAGTGTTGGGGGCATTGGGCACAAAACCACTGAGGATTTTTAAGGATTTTGTCAATATTTGTTCACCCAATGTTCTGTCCTTTTTTCACTTAACTAATAAATTTCAACACATCGATTTGACTTCAACTTAACTTCCATTAATCGGCCATGATTAATTAATCATCTGTATTAATTATTATGACTTCAAATGGTTAAAAATAGTTCTGTCTACCTTCAGGAGTCTTGGTTGTCGCTGTAGTTTGCACTGAAAAGACAGAGGAAATATGTTTATTAAATTTTCGACAGGTAGGCACTATGGTCGAGTGATTAGGGTGCTAAACTTTGAATCCGAAGCCCTGGGTACAAGTCTCTCTCTGATACCTAGGGCTGCGTTTGTTTCAAGGTAATCCAGAGTTCAAATAGCTGACCTTGGTTATAACATATCAAGTGATTTACCCATTGAGATTTGGGATTCCTCAAGTGGAGTGAACAGTCTAACATAATCGTCATCATCATCATCGTCGTCATCATCATCATCATCATCATCATCATCACCATCATCATCATCATCAACACCTTCGTCATCGTCGGCGTAGTCGTCGTCGTCGTCGTCGTCGCCACCACCAACACCACCACCACCACTGCCATCATCATCGTGCTTTTCCTGCATGCCTAAGATCAAGCCAAAAAAGTACTTTCCCTTTAATAGACACAGTCCTTTAGGAATAATTTTAGGTTTTCCCGTGATGCACGTAAGTGCAGTAAGAGCAGGCATCGTCCTTAAAGGCTTTAAAACTATAAAACAGCTGTGTGTACCTCCTGAAGCCGTAGTCGTCCTTGTGGATAGGGCTGTAGAGATAACGATAGGAGATTTACTTCATCAGTTTGACATAGGGTATTTATTAGAATATTCTGAGTAAATGTTTCAAAGGTTTTACCACTATAGATAGGAGGCATGGATACCTTTATAAGACAAGCAATTCCCTGTAGTTGGCCCTGTATACGGTTAAATGCTACTGAAATTGTTGGCCTTCGTCATGCATGGTGATTCAGCCTCAAACGTTCTCCTCGTCATCAGTGACATTTGTGTTTTATAGTACAAAGTTCTCCACTTTCTTTGGCTAGCTAATTTAGCATCTATACTGCAATAGTGTCAAAAGCTCTTATCCTGGTGAGACGTGACAAACAATCTAATTTTAACCCTCTTTCGCCAGAGGTGGTAATCAACTGGGGAAATAACAAGGTGTAAAAAGTCTCGGCGCTATTATGTAATGGTCTTGGAATTTTTTTGTTTTCTTTCTTTTTGTTTTTTTTGTTTTTGTTTGTTTGTTTTTTTGTTTGTTTTTTTTTTGTTGTTTTGTTTTGTTTTTGTTGGTTTTGTTGTTGTTGTTGTTGTTTGTTTCTCTTGAAAATTTAAAGTTTGCCAGCCTCATGCTAAGAAGCAATAACGGGCGTGCAAATTTCTTGCAAATCCTATATGAATATTTTATAATGATTTGGCGCATCGACAAAAAAAAAAAGGGTGAAAAAGCTGAAAAGCCATGCTGCTGCTATCAGCTGCTGCAACGGTACTGCATAGGATCCAGTACGATCGACTGAAGGATGAGAAGGCTGTGTTCAAGAAGGAAAGGTAACCTAAGCCGATCACATTGCCACCTTGAGGATCATGCTGGAGCAATCCTTTGAATGGAACTCTCCCATCTACACTACCTTTGTGCATTATGAGAAGGCGTTTGAAGCATTAACAGGGAAGTGTTGCGGAAGTTGTTATGCCTCTATGGCATTCCAGAGAAATACATCATCATCATACTTTTGAGAAGTGCACCTCCGCAGTCATACACAATAGAGTTCTTTATAAGCTGATTGAGATGTTTCAAAAGTGAGCCAGAGATAGCTATCGTCGCCCTTTCTTTTCCTCAAAGATTAAAGATGTTAGTCAAGATAGGCCTTAAGATCAGCAATTGCAAAACAAAGGTGATGAGGCTTAACACCAGGAACACAGAAAAGATAGAATTGGATGGGGAGCAATTGATGGAATAGACTCCCCGTACCTTCGCAGCAAGCAACAGAATGTTGGGTGGTTCTTATCGGGACATACAAGCAAGATTTGGGAAGGCAAGAACTGCAAAAGAAAATGCAAAAGCAATACAGATTGTATGGAGATCCCAGATGATACCCAGAAAGACCAAGTTGCAGATATTCAATATCAACGTGAAGTCTGACCCCTAAATGGCTCAGAGACATAGAAAGGAATCAAAGAAACTTCCAAAAAGCTGCATACCTTTCGTCACCATATGATTGAGTACTATCATGGGCAATGCACTGGCCAGGGTTCGTAAAGAACAAGGAACTGTGGGCAAGAGCTTAATGGGAAAAATTGACATTCAGATAAGAAGGTACAAGTGCATCGGACACACCCTCAGAAAACCAACTAGCAGTGTCACCAGACACGCAATCAGGAGGAACCTACAGGGAAAGAGAAGGCGGAGTCGTCTGGAGAGGAAGTTGTCCTTGTTTGCCCCTGCACGCCTTTTAAAATCGTACCCAAACAACGCAAGTAGACCATCATATATCAGATAAGGCCGTTGTTGAATGTGGAGTTCCTCAAGGATCAGTTCTTGGACCATTGCTTTTCTTGCTTTATGTCAATGACATCCACAGATGCTCAAATAAATTAGGGTTTTACCTCTTTGCAGATGACACCAACATTCTCTATGCGGACAAAAATTTGAAAGATCTTGAAACAACAGTCAACCACGAACTTCAAAACCTTTATAACTGGCTGACAGCCAATAAACTAACTCTTAATATAAAAAAATCCAACTTTGTAATATTTCATCCTTACCAAAAGCGACTTACTTACCAACCAAAACTTTGCATGTTTGATATTGAAAAGAATAAATATGTTCATCTCGAGTCTTAAGTCTATATAAAACATCTGGGCGTTCTCATTGATCAGAATCTCTCTTGGAGATATCACATTGATTCTATTGTTACAAAAATTAGCAAAAATGTTGGGCTGATTGCAAAGCTACGCCACACTGTACCTCGACCAATACTTTTGAATATCTATAAGTCACCAGTTCAGCCATATTTAACCTACGGTCTTGCTGCCTGGGGCCAGGCATGCAAGACTTATCTTAATAAAATTTTAATTCTTCAGAAAAGAGCTCTTCGCTTATTGTACTTCGCAGACTGGCATGACCATGCAATTCCTTTATTTCTCGAAGCAAACGTCCTACCAATAACTTTTCTTCATTATGAATCGGTATCAACCTTAATGTATGATATCAATAATAATAAAGCCCCAACAAATATTCTAAATTTATTTCAGAAAACGCGTAATATTCACTCATACAATGCACGATCGTCTACATCTGGAAAGTTCGCTGTTAAAAGTTCCAGACTCGAAATACTAAACAATTCCTTTTCTCGACTCGGAGTAAAACTGTGGAATAAGATACCACGCTATATAACGGATCTTCCTAAAAAAAATTTCAAACGAGTTCTTCGCAAATTGTTATTTGATATTTTAGAAAAGGAGGATGACTATATTCAAATCCCCATGATCATTAAAAAAGTAGGTATATAGATCCAGTTTTTAATCTCTTTAATTAATGTTTGTTTTTCTTTTCTTTTCCTCATTGTATGTCAGTAAGCGCTGTGTTAACTACATGTTCGTTTAATTTATTTGCAAGGCTTGTTTTAATTTAAGGATCTTTTTTTGTGTTTTGTTTTGTTTCTTAAGCTACTCATCTGAGTTGTATATGTATTTGTCTTGCCCCGCCACGACTAGCTTCTCAGCTATTTGCGGGGCAAACTACCCTTAACTTTTATATGTAAAGATAAATAAAGTTGTTGTTGTTGTTGTTGTAGAGTTACGAGTGGCTTTTCAGGTCACCAGTTGCCTTAGGTGTGCTTAGATGTCAGCACAACAAGATCGCTCCTCTCTTCTTCAAAGAACAACAAACAAGTCGCTGCATTTCGCTTACGTGCAGGGTTACCGGCCACCCTTATTTACAATTAATAACATGTAACTGTATTAAAATCCAGCGTCTATTTCTGTTGGACTCTAGTTAAATCTCGCGATTGTTTGGCCCAAGTCCTAACAAAAGCCTTCCGCAGCACAATCTCTTCGGTCCACGCATTAAGACAGTAACCAGTAATAATTACCTTTTCGAATGAAACAAGAATAGATTGGTAGACAATTAGGTTTATAAGAGAGAAGATTTTCAATTAGCAGTAATATTTAATATTTAAATCATCTGTTGTGAAAAAAAGACACCGTTCTTAGATCGCACCTAGTGCGACCTAAGGACATTGTCGATCCAGTAAAACAAGACGGAGTAGTCTACAAGATTCCCTGAGAATGTGGTAAGGTTTATATTGGAGAGACGGGAAGATCTATGCATGAACGGATTAAGGAACACGATAGAGACATACGGCTTCCTTGAACTCAATCCTCTGCCGTTTCAGAACATAGCAACGCGACCGGACATTATCCGCTTTGGGACGAAGTTAAATTTATTGACCGAGACCCACATTGGTACACCCGTAGAGGTAAAGAGGCTAATCACATAAGACTTCACCCTAACAACATCAACAGGGACAGTGGAATTGAAATTCCTGAAACGTGGATGCCCACGATCAAACAACACAACAGTCGATCAGTACCAAAGCGGACCGCTGAGGGAACAATTTCTAGTCTGAACTACAAGGATCGAACTCCTCCAATCATCAACAGCCTAAACGAGGATCGAAACGCACCAATCACCACCAGCCACGGTTCTTCTTATACTCACACGCAGCCAGTCGACCCTATCGCCTGATGAAGACCAACAGTATAGCGGTTGATACGTCGCGATCCACATCGCGATCCACATCTTTGACTCATTCGTGAGAAAAAAGATTAACTCAGCTATTATTATTATTGTTGTTGTTATTGTGCGTGCGTGTGTGTGTAAATGCCCTTGTATTGTAAATATGTAATGAAATAATGTATTAGCTTCTTTTCTTTTTTTTTTTGACAATTGTGCACCTAAATGTCCTATGTAATCCTGTTTTGTTTGTTGTCTTTGTAAATAAAGTGTTAATGAGAAAAAAAAAAGAAAACTTGAAGAAAAAAAGGCAACTGTGAGGCCTTTTAGTACAATTAAAGGTAAACTAAACGTTGCCTTAAGGCGATTTAAGTAATAACACGTAAGTCTATGAAATGGACCTTTGGGTTGTCTTTAATCGCCAAAAAAAAAACAAAAACAAATAAAATAAAACCTTTCGATTGAAACCAAGAATAGAATGGTAGACAATCAGGTTATAAGAGAGAAGATTTTCAATTAGCAGTAACATTTAAATTAAAACTTGTCAATCGTCTGTTGTGAAAAAAAAAAAAAAAAAAAAAACCTCGTGGTTCTAATTCGGTGGCAATTTAAAAGTCATTTCTTTCTCAAAATTTAGTCGAGCAGCTGTTTCGATTATCAAACCGCTACTATGGTTGGGACGGGCAGCTTGGTCAGGGTTTTCCGATCCGCCAAATCTTACAGGGGCGTGTCGTTCAATGTGTAGACTGTCCACTTGATTTTGTTTTCAAACGGAAATGTTTTCTTTCGGCTGCATATGTTTTAATGCACATCCAGTAATATTCGAGCAGCATTATTAAACTGATTAATATCGACATTTCCAGTTGCATTTAACATATAAATGATGTCAATTTGTTTCAGATACACACACCAAAATGAATTTTAGGAAGCGCTTTTGTAGGGCAAATTCAGCTTCTCCAAAACGCTACATATTTTAATAGAGGAATAGTGTTGCGTGTGATAGCCTGAGAACCATTGCAAAAAGTGAAGATCGAGAATTTAATGTGGACACCCAGCAGCTGCGACGCTAGCTCAAGAACAGGCTACAAATTTGGATTTCATACTGCAAAAACACAAACAAAGAGAAACGAAAAAAAAAAAGCAAAAATAAATAAATAATTAAATAGATAAATAAGAAGATTAATGTTTGTAAAAATCGCTCAATACGTTAGCATATTGATATTTGTTAAGAGGGTTGTTTAAAAAAATAAAGACTCGACTAAAAAGCTCACAAATTCGACTATACCAACGAACAATTTTTCCACCATATAAATGAATCAGTCAGCTTCTTGACGGCTAATAGAAATTTTGTCGCCTTAAATGCCAAAAGTGTGAATGCATGTACATTTGACAGGAGAAAACCGCAAGCTTTCACTTCACATTCTGCAAAACTGGTATCAACGGGTTTGAACCTGTGACCTCGCGATACCGGTGCGATGTTCTAACGAACTGAGATATAAAGCCACTCATGTTGGGATAGGGCCCGCGCAGCAAGTTTGCAATTAGGGAGGCTCACTTCAAACTCGTTAGCGTGAGTCAGCTAGTGGGGTTGGGACATGCTCTCCCGGAAAAAAAATAAAATAAATTAAAGTATTCTGAAATTGGTGGAAACGTGATTTGGTGGAACTTATACACTTTCAGAAACAAAAAAGAGGTGTTCTACAACAAGAAATAAATTGCCTTTTCGGTTAAATAGAAAAAAAAAAGCGTTAAATAGAAAAGTGACTTCGATTATTTTAGTATTACTTGCTTTTTTTGACCTGAGGGAAGGGGGGGGGGGGGGGGGAAGGAGGCGGGGGAAGGAGGCGGGGGAAGTCTAAGGCACGTCTCCCTGCTTGCTCCCTGCGGGAGCAGGTCAATTTTGGGTTCATATGTTCTCGTGAAAGAGACGAGTGTTAATGGTTGATATGAAATAAAACATATATGAATCGAAAAGTGACATCAAATAAAAAATGATCTACCGCTTCTGGCAGATTGGAAACCAGCTATTCTTTTTTGTTTTTTTTTGTTTTTTGTTTTTTGTTTTTTTTTTTTTGTTTTTTTGTTTACTGGAAACCAGCTTTTGTTGTTGTTGTTGTTTTTCATTGTTGAATAGGCTGGCGTGATAAAATAAAATTCTTATCTATCTAGATTCACAAAGTGATTCACTGGAAGCGAAGGAGTGTGACCAGCCTCACGTCTACAACTAGCAAATGTCAAACTGTCAATTTTGCGAGATAAAAACTATGGATTCCATACATTTCCCGTCAAATGCTATATTTTTGAGCATCACGCTCAATCAAAGAAATATAATGCAACATTATCGGTAGATATTCGCTCTATCAGGGATAAATAAGTTTACACGGGCTTAAGACAGTGACGAACGACTTAGTGAAACCTGCCGGAACACGATATGATGAGAATCCTCACCAGGTGAAACGGAGCCTACATTAATAAATCATTGTGATGTCGAGCTGAAGCAGAGAAATGATACAGAATTAAATTATTACTCACCAGCAGTGAAGGAAGCAAATAACAAGAGGAAGTTGATACACGGCCACTGCTTCTGGCGGACAATCTTCATGCTTCTAAGTCAGTCGCAAGTTCGCAGTCATGGCGAACTCATCGGTGACTATAGCAGCTGTTTCGAATATCAAACAAAAAAAGTGGCTCGTTAGAGACCTAAGAAATATCTTTCACAATTGCAAATGCAAAACTACTGTTTGACGGGTGTTTTGCTATCACTCAAATCCCAAAGTCTCGAACTCGCATGTATTTTTTTTCCAAAGGCAGATGTTTTCGTTCAAGGACATGTTTAAAAATGCATCCACTTGGTAACATTTGCGCAACGCTACTTAACTGGGCAACAGTAGCAGTTTTCAGTTTCAATTAGCAAATAATTATATCGCTTTCCTAAAAGGTTTTCAATTTTACACAAGCTATCCAGGTTAACTTCTAACAAAAAACCAAATTTCAAAGTGAAATTGCAGTTATTCAATGAAATATATAACTGGACCAGGCTGTCTATTCTTGCTTGGATATTTTTGGATAATGAAAATGCTCTTCATACAAATCACCTTGGTAACACAGCTAAAAATAAAAACTAATAACAAATGAGAGTGTGCTATTCAAAGACCGTTGAAAACACTAGCTGAAGGGGAAGAAAAACCGATATAAAGTCCTTAGAATGTTGGTTCCTTCCCTCATATCGTCGTAGAAAAAGCAATACTATAAATGGACAATACACTTCACCTTTTCATTGAACGGAGAACTAAGCTCCAATATTTTTGTTATCAGTTTATTAAGACTTGGCAATATCAATTATTAGTCTCAGTATTTTGTTAGCAAGTACTCCCCTGGCAAAACAATAATAACAAGAATAATAAACCATCGCGTTACTTCCCCGTGTTAGGTTAATAAATATATATTTTTTTCTTGCATTATCCCGAATTGTTTAAATTATACAATGTTCTTTTTTTACGACTGAGTTGAAATTTCAAATGAATCTGGAAAGTTGATCTTGCCTGAGCGTCATTTGAATTGAGTGTTGAAGCATTAAATTAGACGCACCACTACCTACAAAGTAATCATGGTGCGTATGATATATTTAAGTCTGAAATAACAAATATTGAAACCCGAAAGTTAAATTAGGACACAAAAGTGTCGTCAGTTATGTCGGCAAGACGTTTACTTTTGACAAATTAGTTTCTACTGATGTGCGTCATTAGCTGCCTTTCATCTTTCAAGCCATTTTATGAAAGCATTCAAAACCTCTTCCTCTAGATCTGCCTTAGCTTCGTTTTGAAACCAAACTTTTTGTTGTGTTTAGAATTAGAATGTTAAATATTATGTAGTTATAACTCCTATTTTCATTTTAAGGGTTCACTGTGAAAAGGCTGAAATGAAAGTAAATAAGCAGGTGATTTGATAGCTGAAGTATCTTTGAGGCTCTAAATTATCTTTGTTTGGCTCACTGAAGCAAAATGAGTTCTTGCGGATGATTGTAAATTTACATGCAATTTGTCTGTTCTTAGCTGAATGCTGGAAAACAAAGCAGTTTATCAGACCCAGCGAACATATCAAAATTAAAAAAAAAAGAGTAGAAACAACCTTTCATTTTTGCCCCGTTGTTTGCGTATTGAATACGAACTGAATTAGCATAAGCGTCCTTTCGTCTTAAGCGACTGCCACTGTTACGTGTTTGAACATTCACTTTGCATCTGACAGAAAAAAAAGCATTTTCTTTTGTCGACATGAATCAGATCAGACTCTGGCGTCTTTTTTTTTTACGAATACTGGTTGATCGTCGTTTAGACAGCAAGCTATAGTTTGGTCCTTTGCTAGTTAATCATTGGAAAAGCGCGTGGTGAAAAATCAAAAAGTATGTGGTGTTCAACATGTCACGAGAGTGGTGGTCCATTTTAGAAATTATCCTTCAGATTCGTTTCTCATCTACTTTGTTGGTGGCTATTTGGGCAGAGTAGCTCAATGTGTTTATTCATTTTATAATTTTCAAATGTATGTTAATGAACATCGTCCTCGTGAAATTATGAGTTCATAAGGGCCGAAATGTATTCTGGAGTTTTTAAAGATAATGCACACCAGGGCAAATAACGGATATGAAAACCGAAACGCGTGATATTGTTTCACTCTGAAGTTAAGAGGAATTCGTGGCTATCCTGGCTATGACACATATCATAATGTCAGCTCAGTAATTTTTTAGGACTCCGGCCAGTGTGATAGACATGACACAACGATATCGATATACTGACATGGTGAATAAAATTAAATTGCCAAATGGTGCATTGTCATCTACTATGTCTTTGCCCTGCTTTAAAAGTAATACGCAGCGCAAGCTTTTCGTCTCCCAGGGGATGACCCAAATTAATTGAGGTAGTAAAACGTTGAAAGACGGTTCCTCAAAAGTTATTAAATAGGCAGTCAGACAGGAAAAATTACAGTTCTACTAAAACTTTAATGCTCCCTTCTGAAACTTTCCAAGCAGAACTGTAAGGAACATACTCTTCTGCGTGTAGAGGCGACAGTCTTTTGTTAAAAAAAAAAGAAAAATCACTTCAGTATTTTGGCGACTGCAGTCCAAAACCTCCTTTGTCACGACAATGTGGGAATCACAATATCTTTCTGAGCTTGCGTACCATCAATCGAAAAGAAAAAAAAAAAGGTATAGAGGCGTCTTGAAATCTATGCATTGCAGCAGTTAACGTTCCCGCGAAATATTTTTCTTGCGTATGTATGGACGGAAAACGAAACGTTTTAGATCAGGTTGTCAAGCAACCTGTCCAGTGATTCCAGGATTAAAATCCAGAAAACGACTTGAGAACGGCTTAACATTATTACAAAAATGAGACGGGATGGCAGGATCCAATTCTAGAGAAATGTCTTTATCTTGAAAATGTTTGTCGCACTAATGTCACCTCCGTATTTATTCAACCTTAATTTGAGTTCATTTCCACCTAGATTATTACAAACTTCTTCCGCTTGTCAGCATAAGTCCTTA